>JAKLMY010000329.1:0-29684 GCA_022814645.1 Ganoderma meredithae | reverse complement strand
TTCGGGACCTGTAACAACAACCAGTGCGCCAACCGCGACAACCACCCGTCCTTGCCCCCGTGCATCTGCCCAACCCGCACTGGACTCGGAGCGAGGGGTGGAGCGAACGGCGGTCGGCCACCATAAAAGTTGAGCGATTGTCTCCCACCATGCGACAGCTGCATAATCGCGAGCGGCCGACTGCCTTCATTGGTGACCTTCTCGACAGTGCTTGATACGGCGGGGGCGCCGTGATGGATGGTGTCGGCGAGGCGGCGCCAGGGCGCGAGGGTGTCGTCGGTGAGCACGTCCGGGACCGTCAAGTCTCGACCGAGGGGTAGATGGTCCTTGGCGACCTGGACGTTGCCGGTCATGACGACGCCCCAACCTCCTGCTGCCCACTGGTCGTAGAGAGCTATCACGGCTTGGGTAGGAGAGGAGCCCCAGATCGGCGCGAAGTGTTCGTACATGGGTGCCTGAATCGAGGTGTGTCAGACCGGATAGAGGAGGAGAAACAGGCCGTGCTGGTAGACGAGAAGAGGAGGGTCCGCTTCCACTAACGCCGCGCCCGATGTTGGACGATTTCCACCGTGTCATGTCGTTATGACGCACATATGTAGACCGCGCTCATCGTTCCACGGAGGGCGGCAGTCTGCAGAGTGGTCGCCTGGTAGCGCTTCATCCATACAAAAAGTAAAATGGAGTTTTCGAACACGATGTCAACAGCATGTCTGCTCTGAAGGCTGCCACGAGGCACCAACACCGTGGGGGCAGATGTGGGGGCAGAGCAGCATCTAACATACGAAAGCAACAGAAGTTTGATGAAACTGTCTGGGTGGTAAAACGTCTTACATTGTACATACTCCAGAACCCGACACCGTTGCAATAGACCATGAGAGACGTACCTTAACAAATCGATTTGGCAACACCCGTCCACAGGGTAACGTTATGGGAGTGAATAACTTCTGGGCATCAGCCGCGATATCGTCGTCATAATGACCTGTGGAGTGCGATGCCGTCAAGACATGAAACATGAATCTATACGAAACGTGGACTCTGGAGGCGGGACATACCAGTTGGGGATGCCATTGACGACGTCAAGGCGTCTATGCATCTTGTATCAGGCTAAAGCTTCCGAACTTGATGATTGAACATACTGCCCCTTGAGGTCGACGAAAGTCAGACTCCAATGACTGCTCAGAATACGCCACCAGATATGGCCCGACCGGTACTGGACAAATTGGAAGCATGCAATGGAGTCGGATGGCTGCCTACGAACACTTTTCGGACTTTCGATCTCCGCTGATCATCATCTTACGGGAGTTCGCATTTTGATCTGGATGTCCATCGCCGCCTGTTTCTCATTAGTAATAAGCTGCTCCGAATCAATGACTATTCAAAGCCCGTCAGCGCCATTGGAAGTCGAACATGAGGCGCTTCAGCTTGCGAGGCTTCCGCCACTTCAGGGCGGGACAATGACATTGCTTTCCTCCCTTTCTCTCTCGTGTCGCGCGCTCATCCTCGTAGCTCCTAGACTGAATGGCACAACAGACCCTACCAACGAGCGACTATGGAAAGAGCTCCAAACAACTGATAGAGTTTGTCGGCCAGCTTCGAGCTTTAGGGTATGTTCATTTCCCCCGGTCCATGACATTGCTTAACGCACGTATCGTGCAGCGCGCACATCGACCTTGAGCTCCCCCGCATCGTCGTCATTGGGAACCAGAGTGCCGGAAAGTCCAGTCTCGTTGAAGCAATTTCTGGGGTGAGTTTCTCCACCTAGTCAGCCGCTTTGTTCTGTGAGTTTTACCTTGCCATACGATGCCCCCATTCCTTCTCCCCGATCCTTTCATCCAGATCAATGTTCCTCGTGATGCGGGAACCTGCACAAGGTGTCCCATGGAGTGCCGCCTGTCACATGCCGAGGGGGAGTGGTCGTGTCAGATTAAGATCCGCTGGGAGTACGACGAGAGCGGCAAGGGCAACAAGAGGTTGGAGGAGGTCAAAGAGGTCCAATTTGGTCCTCTCTTGACAGAAAAATCCCAGGTAGAACCGATGCTACGACGAGCCCAAACGGCGGTGCTCAATCCGCATATCTCGGAGGAGAAGTTCGTAGAGATGGGCGAAGAGAACTTGAAGGCGTCAAAGGTGGATGGGCGAAAGTCGCTTCTTTTCTCAAGGAACATCGTGTGCATAGAACTCACCGGTCCTGAGCTCGTCGACCTTTCCTTTGTTGACTTGCCAGGTGAGTCAGTCCCTAGATCTATGCCGGCCCACCGTTCATGCCACCCTGCTCCAGGTATTGTTCAAAATGCCGAAGCGGAGGTTGTTCAGCTCGTCGAAGATCTCGTCAAGTCCTATATCCAGGGAACTAGCTTGATTCTTGTAACGTTACCCATGAGTGGTACGTATTGTTTGCCGGCTTCGCTCATATGGATCTGACTTCGCTGTTTTGTAGACGACATAGAGAACCAAAAAGCTGCTAGGTTAGCCAAGCTTGCAGATCCTCAAGGTCTTCGGACAATAGGTATAGTGTCTGCCGAATCCACGTCACCATGTACTGATGAATCTCGTCCCAGGGGTCTTGACCAAACCCGACATGCTCACGGCGGGAGCAACTCAAGCTCGGGATCTGTGGCTCGAAGTGCTCGAAGGCCGCCGCCACCCCCTCTTCCACGGGTACTACTGTACGCGTCAGCCCGACGACGACGAGCGTTCTAAGGGCATTAGTGCCGCTGGGGCACGGGCGGCCGAGGCTGCGTTTTTCCAGGCCACCTCGCCTTGGGCGTCCTCTACCCAACGGGACCGCTTTGGAACCGCCAGTCTAGTCAAGAGTATCAGCAAGCTTCTGACCCAGATCATACAAGAATCGTGGGTTCATGTTCATCCTGGTTACGAGTGAGACTAAGCTCACGCGTACCGGATAGGTTGCCATCGCTCCTCGAGAAGGTCGCCGACCAGCTCAATAGCTGCAACGAGCAGCTCGCGAAGCTCCCGCCCGCAACCACGACTGAGCCCACGGCATTTGTCGTCGCACTCCTCACAGAGTTCACGGGTGAGCTCAGCCAGTGCATTCGTGGGTCCCCGACCAGCACGGAACTGGTCCAGGGCACGCGCAAGATATACGAGTCGTTCCGCTACGCCATTCGGTCATCAGCCCCGCCGTTTGTGCCATACAAGAATGCCGATCACGCTCCGAAAAATATCTCAGAGTACGTGCGGATTGACTCACAGGATCGTAGCATTCGGAACAAGAAGCACACGGGCAAAGTCATGTATTTGGATGACGTTCAGAAACACATCCACGCGTACGTGGTATCGGTCCGTTCCTTCCCTGGTTTGAACACTGAGAGTCTCACCACAGATCCGTCACGCGCGAACTGCCCGGGAATGTCCCATATGCCGCGAAGTTGTCGCTCTTCCTCAGCTTCCAAGAGTCCTGGAAAGGATCCGCCAGGGGCTGCTTCGACCGCGTTCAAGAAGTCTTCCAAAGCGCTCTCTCAGATCTCATACAGAAGTACTTTGAGCGGTACGGGAACCTGATGGCGATTGTCAGGTGCGTCCACGTGCATCCTTGCTGGCCGAAACTAGCACTGATTGCTGTCCGCAATCGCTAGGCCGGTGGCAGCTTATTTGATCCACCTGGGCGCGGAGCCCACGACGGCGCAGATATACATGGTCCTGCAGCTGGAGAGCTCGCCGTTCACGCAAAACCGCCACTACTTGTCTCAGTGCCGTGACAAGTGGCTTGCCAAGTACAAGGACGCACGTGCAGGAAAAAACCCAGCTGAACGTGTCAATCCCGCTCCCGCCGCTGCGTCGACTGCTGCAGCATCTTCGTCATTCGCCACCCTCTCGACTTCCCCCTCACGGCCAGCTTTCGGCGGATCCATCTTTGGGCAACGTGGGTGCTTTGTCCCTGACTCTGCTCCCTCTCGTCACTCATATTTTCCGTTCGTAGCTGCGCCGTCCACGGGCGCTGCCCCTAACCTTTTCGGCCAGGCTGCGGCGAACTCAACTAGGTCGACTGCTGCTGCTAACCAATCCACTAAGCGGGCTGCCGAGAAACAGACATCTGCCGAAGATTTGTCGAGTGAAGAAGACACCCCAAGGGCGAACGGGACCAAGGCTTCAGGATTCACCTTTTCCTCGGCGTTCGGAGGAGCGCAGCGTGCACCACCCTCCACGACGCCGTTTTTCGACTCGGCGAAGGAGGAGTTGATGAGGGAGACTCTGGCGAACCTCGCCAAGCTCGGATACGCCGGGTTGACGGAAGTGGACCTTGGCAAGCTGAACCCGCCTGATATCTACGAGGAGGAGCTCGAGGTGATGGCAGAGGTGCGCGCGTACTTCCAGGTCGCTTACAAGGTGCGTCTGTCTATGACGCAGTTGAGACGCAGCTTGAGCCTTGCGCTCAACTCTCGAACCTGTCCACAGCGCGTTATCGACTACATACCCCTGTCTATCGATCACCACTTCCTCTACGCCTTCGCCACGGAGCTGCAGCGGCTGCTGTTCGAGCGTCTTGGGCTTGGCACGCCGAACGCCGCGGCCCGCTGCACCAACTACATCGCGGAGGATCCGAGTATGGTCAGCATTCGCGACGAACTTGCGTCGAAGAAGAAGCGGCTGGAGAACGTCCAACGCGCACTGTTCAACTTTGGCCTCTGAGCAATCGATCCCTCTCTATGTTGACTGTTCTTGAGGCTGTCGTTTTGCTCTCTGCTTTGCTGTCGATCACGTATTTCTTTGCTTGGATGCGTTCTTGGGACTTCCAATATCAGTTGTATATCCTTCCCATGTCACTAAACTACTCTCCATCGCATGTGCAGACTATACTTGATTAGACCACAGCGTCATGGCATTCTCCGGACATCATCGTGAGGCGATTTACCTCATCCAACTTCAAGGCACCTAGGCTAGTAAAAGCGGCTGGGAGGTTAACAACGCATGTTTGTATGGGTGTCAGAAGTATGTAAGGTCGCTTGAGGCTGATTGGGCATCTAGAAGATGCGACGTACTTCGCTTTGGGTATATTTGACGGGTGACTATTACAACACCCCACACACGTATATCATGGTACTAGATATGGAATCGTAAAACCACGCGATATAGAAATTATGAGTGAACGAAATGGGCTAACGATACAAAGTTCAGTAGAGCACGTATATGAAGGAGCGGCATCGGGTAAAAGACGGCGTTCACAAAGACTGAAGTCCAGGCATCAGCAGAAAAGGGAATGCATATCGATACAAAGGCTCGAGGGCGGAGAAACTGGGAGCGATCAGAGGGCCAACGTCGAGAGCTAGGAATGGACGAAACGCAGATTCTATGGGAAGGAGAGACAAGAATACCTTTCCGGTGCGCACAAGAAGCGGGAAGACAGGCCAGTTCGTGCACCATGTCCACACCCACGCCCACAGGAACCTTTGCCAAGATTAACCGCTGCTGCGCCCAGATCGTTCCCGCATCGCATCGTACCCACCCCCAGGGCACCGCGAAGACGAGGCGATGCTTGGAGGCGCGGGGTCGAACGCTGGATGATGCATGACCGGCTGGAAGGCCTGGCTTCGGGGCAGCAAGCTTCCCGAAGCCGGGGAGAAGGGCGGAAAGCGCGCCGGGCCAAAGCCCGACCCCCCGACGAAGTCTGGGAATC
Source organism: Ganoderma meredithae (assembly GCA_022814645.1). Classification (NCBI taxonomy): domain Eukaryota; kingdom Fungi; phylum Basidiomycota; class Agaricomycetes; order Polyporales; family Polyporaceae; genus Ganoderma; species Ganoderma meredithae. Next base: position 24,049 of record JAKLMY010000329.1, on the reverse strand, counting down.
CGGCATTCAAGAAGACGACACCGACGAGAAGCGCGCGGGTCGCGGTCGTAGGATAAAGTAGGATCCCTCCGTGCTGGAGGGTCCCGGAATAGCCCCAGGGGCCGATTGCGACCTGCAGCGTGGGGCGAACACAGATGGTGAGTCCCGTATCCCGCGGAGGGCCGTGCTGCGCATGACGGCACACTCACGATCTCTTCTTCGAGAAGTCGACGAGCCAAGTCCTCAAACAACGCGTGATTCCTCCGGGATGCTGCTTGCTCGGGGAGTCGGTCGGGCATGAGCATGCAGCGGGGGTACTGGCCAGGATACCGCGCCAGCCAGCCATGCAGCTCACTCAGAGCGCCCCGGCGGCGGATTATCTGCAGCTCGAAGTATTCCGGCCACAGCTCCTGCTGGCTACTTGTGCGAGAATCACGCGGGTAAGTCAGCGGAAGTGCACGATCGTCCGAGGAAGGACTTACTTATCATACTCTGTCTCAGCAGCGGTGACTCGGATCTCGCACGATTGCGCGGCAGGATCAGGGAATCCAGATGGGGTGAAGATCCGTCCTCGCCACGGCTGCGTCTGGGGGACCTGTTCCCCGGGCGGCGGAACGAGGGACTCGAGATGCGTAGGTAAACGGAACATTGGCAATGAGAGAGCTCGGTTTGCACGGAAGAAGCCCCGCACTTTTAAGGTGGCCCCGAACTGACAGAGTAATAGGTTCCAGTGTGGGCGACAACTGAGGCCGTCGCGTAGAAGCCATGACTGGGAACATTCAGGCCTGCGCTGAGGACGTGCCTGTGAAGGCAAAGAGATCCAAGAGAGGTGTCGTCCTACGTTACGTTTCTGAGATGAAATACGCCATGACACGATAATCGTCATGACCGCCCCACCATTGAGATCCGCACACCCATTGTCATGACGAGTCGCACCTCGTTCATCTGACGAGCTATGTGCGCTAGGAGGTTTGTCGCGTGAGCTTCCTGCCGCGCTGCGAAGGTTTGCTATTTCGAACCCGTTATCGCCGGAGGGCCAAGAACAACTCGAACGAGCTGATGGCGATGTCGGGGATCGTCGTGGCAGTCGCCACGGCCGAATGCTGAGTGGAGATCACAGAAGAATTGTCAAGGCAACACCCCTCTCCGGTCTCCCAAGCTTAAGCCACGAGGCGTTGGTCCGTGCCAGGAACGCTGGCGCTGTGATAGCACATGGAGTGCACATGGCAAAGTCTTGTATACAAAATATGTCGTAACCGGTCTTCGGTCCCGCTCCCTTCCCATCCATATCACTATCCGTTCTTTGGGTGCCTGACGTACTGAGCTTCATAGCCAAGGAAGAAGGATTTCGGTGGAGTTGCCACGTGGCGGTGTGCACTGAGATTATCTTCGACGAATTCCAGTTCAGGGCATGTCACCAGACATAAGACGCTCCCACGTCCCCTGTCCGAGGCCATGTCCGGGCGGACATCTACAATGGAGCGAGGTATAGAGTGGTAATCAATCAAGCTACCATGTATGAACGACTGATTGCTCGCAGCCCCCGCGGAAATGATCTCCCCTATGACCTCTCTGCCATTGTGCGGCAAAACATCGAGCCTTCCCGCAAATTTTGCGGAAGTGGCCGGACAAGCGGCAAACATGTCCCGAAAGTTGAACGCCTCGCGCGGCCGTCGGAGTTAGACTGACTTCTCCAACGCTCGTGAAGTTGCAAGGGCGTGTTGCTCCCCAACGCCGACCTGTCCGCAGTGCAAGGGCGAGCAGCAACGCCTACGCCTTCTGCTCGACCTTCCACCCGCGCCTGGCCCCCGCACAAATTCTGATGCCACGCACCGTCTCCACCTGCGTCAATGGCACGGCACGGTCTCGTCGGCTTGTCGGCAACATCGGATTCACGGTGGCGACGATTTGGGACTCCGCACCTCACTTCAGTCCAGTCGGACCAGCACTTTGGCGACGAGGCTCCGTCCAGTCGTTCTGCGCAGACTCACAGTCTCGGCCGCCGCGAAAACAGACTGAGGGCGCGGACTGTCAAGGGCTGAATTGAAGAATGCGCCAGCGTCCGCGTCGTGGGCCGGGGAAGGTTTGGCGGTCTGGCGCAACGGTGGCCGCCGAAGGCGTCGGAGCAGGCTCGGCGGGCGAATGCTGGCAGATCGCTCGCCTAGTACGACCAAACGAGTGGGCAGCGAGAGTCTCTCTGTGCAGGTGAGTGGTGTATATCTGAGAAGGTTGATGAGCCCGAGAAGGCGCCCCAGAGACGTTAGCAAGTATACTAGGTTGAGTACGAAAAAGGAAGGATCTTGAACGTACGAAGCAGTGTAACCAAGGATACGCTGGATGCGGGGGTTGCAGTGGGAGAAGGCATAGGGGCCCGGAGAGTCGGCGCACGTGGCATTGAATTGAGTGTGCTTCCTACCATCTCTTACACACTGCGAACATGCCGTTGTGCCGAGATGCGCACCCAGTGAGGGAAGGATATACCCATGACGATCGGTTCAGGGCGTCAGTGCTAGTGAAAATGCATACGGGTCGAGACGAAGGTTCAAACTCCGTGGAGAGGAGCTCGGGTAAACCTCAACTCCTTCTCTCGTTCTCGATCCCGTTTCTTCAGATGGGTAAGGCGTGGGTGAACGGTGAGCAGACTCGGTGAACTCGGGTTTCGCGCTGAACAGAAAGGGACAGCAAGACATTATCTGTTCCTCGAAGTCCTATGCGTGCACATCATCTGACGTACCTGGGACAGCGGGCCTCCGAATTCCCAAGGGCCATTTTGAAGAAAAGAAACACTGTGGTTGCACCACAATTAAGGCTAGGTCATTGACACGGTGGTGAATAATCAAATGCGTGGGGCTATTCTACGCACCACGTTCGATGATATCGCCTAGGAGAAGTTCCTCATGCCAACTTGAGAAATCGGCCCTGAGATGGCCGTGTTCACCGTCTTGAGCAACTTCAGAGTTGGTGCCAGGTCGGTGCAGAACTGAGAACACGAAATTACTTATGCCCTGCACAAGGCGTCTTAATCCGAATCTACCCGCGACCGGAACCTTGCGGGGCTAATTTAGGACTACCCGAGCCCTTCGAAGGAAGGCGTATGGAGAGAGCAGCGTAGGTCGAGCACACAAGCACCAATTTCAGCGACATGGCCAGCGAATAGTTAGACGCAGTGATATCCAGAGTGATATGGTCGGGGAAAGAGACGGCGGTGGACCCGACCAGGCTCGAGCTATGAATGATCCTTTCAAAGTCGGTTCCAGGCTTCCAGGTTATGCTTCTGGCTTCATCGGCCCCTGCAACCTCGTCTTGCCCTCTGAAATTTCTTCAACGGGGAGCAGTAGAGTTGTGCCCCTTGACCCACGGCAGCGTCCCTGAGTCGCGCTCCGAACAGAGCAGGAATCCTGGAGGTGCATTGCCGCGCGCCTCCCCGTCCAGGCATCGACGATCTCCATGAGCAATTCACTCCGAGCGAGCAAGCCTGAGAAAAGACGGATGGCGGACGGGCTGTTCGGGATCCCGTGGCAAAACACATTCGTATCGGCGGTCAGCTTCGCCTGGCGAGGGCATCGACAAAGGTCGACTATTTGGTCAGTCCTGCGTGCCTATCACCCGAGGAAAGTTCGCTCACTCACCCAAGCGATGGGTCCGGAGTATTGAGAATGGCCTTAGTCAGCCGGACTGCCAGATGAAACTTTGTGCAGAGCGGTCGGCCTCTGCGGGATGCACGCGCACATGCCAGTGGCTTTCAGGCTTTCCAGGGGGGGCCGTCAACTTGATGTACAGCTGGATACGGACGGTACTGAAGATCCCGTAGTCATCTTTTGGCTCGAAAGTGGAATACTGGTCGCGAATCCACTTGCGATTATACAGCTCTCGCCATGTACTGGGCCTGGGATTAAATCGAATATGGCAAGCAGTTCCGGTCGAGGTGGTAGACATACTGATTATTGTGTCTGTGTCGTGGCCTTCGTGGCTGCATGGCGAGGATTGCCACGGTTATGGTAGGGCGATTTCGAACGTGCTGGCACTGGGCTGTGTTGACGCATCGTGCATGGTGAATATCAGTGGAGAACCGTGAGCAGCAACGACGCTAACGATTGCGATAATTCCATTGCATATGGCTCCTCTTGCGGGCGTACATCGCTGCTGTCCTAATACTCGGAAGCTTGACTCTGAGTGTCTAATGCCCGTGCGGCGAGCCGAACCTCCTGGGAGTGCAAGTGTAATCTGTCCCAGACAACGCGAGATAACATTAGGTATAACAATAGACGAGGAAGGTATGAAATTGAACTTGCCAAACGGCGGGTATGCGTCTGCCCTCATGTCATTCCGGCTAGACCGTAGACAGTCAACCGCGGAGACCCTCAGGACACAAGGTCCGAAAGCTTATTTCCTTAGCTATTTTGCTCGACGTGGGACATGGCGAGGGGCAGAGAAAGACTTGAAAGACTTGAAGATAAACGACGTAATCCAAACCCCTCGAATGGCATTCATCCCAATCCCACGTTGACAATCCCGTTACCTGCATAGCAGGCGATTACGCACAGGGGACTGGATGACGGACCGCCAGGATGTGAATTGTGTGTGCTGAAGCCGTAGACATTGGTTCTAGGATCACTGGGCGCTCTTCGCTCGCCAGTGCGATGACGATGAGAGTGGTCTCCACTTTTGCCTTTTGCGAACTGCAGTCTGCAGTGAAGCAGGGCTCGCCCCTTGGTCGTTGATGTTCTGTTCCGAAGACTGCACAAGTTGAAAGAGCCAGTGGGAGATCGTCGCAGCAACAGCCTAACTTCGGAAGCGCAACTAGTAAGTCTCGGAACAAGATGCAAGACCATTAGAGACAGAGGGTGCTGAGTGTGGTTAGATCCAGACGTGAAGTCCTGCGAGTCTGCGCGAGCCAGGGAGGCCGGTCAGTGTAAGCGCAAACAGCACGGTTTTGGCGGAGCACCAATTTTCGTTCGGAGAACACGGCATATGCCGAAACAAGCCGTGCGTCTGCGCATCGTCTGCAACGCGTTCGTCGCCACCGTCGTCGTCGTCCTCCCCTCCTTGATCGCCGACAATGAAGCTTGTAAGGTATGTATCTCCTCCCAAATTATGGCGTCACGCTGGTCGGAAAATTGCCGGTGTATGTACGGCATCTGATATGTTCAGACCGAAGACTGACTGCTCTTGCGCAGATTTTTGATGAAGCTCAACAATGAGACGGTCACCGTTGAGCTCAAGAACGGCTCTGTCATCCACGGCACGATCACCGGTGCGAGCACCCGCCTTCTGATCTCTCAAAGTCGTGCAAACTGACGCAGTCGTATTCTAGGGGTTGACATGCAGATGAACACGCACCTCAAGACCGTCAAAATGACCGCGCGCAACCGCGATCCCAGTTCTCTCGACTCCCTCTCCATCCGCGGCAACAACATCCGCTATTTTGTCCTCCCAGACGCACTTCCACTCGACACACTCCTGGTGGATGATGCACCAAAACCGAAGAACAGGAAGAAGGACGAGACACGCGGGCGCGGACGGGGGCGGGGCGATCGTGGCAGAGGGCGCGGGCGCGGGCGTGGACGAGGCCGGGGATTCTAGTCCCGATCCTATCAGGTGGCGTGTGGTCCTTCTCTTGCATGACATGCCCATCTGCATCGCCCGCCGTGGGCGGGAGGATGGAGTCTGCGGGCTTCGCTTGCAGATTTCTACCCTACCCCCGCCCAGTGTATTATCAGCAAAACGGGTTTTGTAGTCTGCCGTGTTGTTGTTGCTCTTGCTGCAATTGTAGATCCTCTTTGTTCCAGCCGAGAGCTCGAGCTGCAGACCTGCCTTTTTGCCGTCTCTCGACCCGAGGTCCGCTGAACAACGACCGCGCTGGGGGTCGTTTCTGGTAACACTACCGTTAGCTCATGTACTGGTGAGTCTCTCGCAGCAGTACCTCGCCAGTGACATCCTGATAGTCAATGTAAAGGCAGATAACTCGGAGCCAACTACATTTTATATCCCCAGAACTTGAACAAACGGTACAAATCGGAGACATCGTAATCAGCTCTCCTATCCGGATAACCCAGGACCGTAAGACCTGATCTCGTCTTTATGACCAACTCTGAGATCATGTCTGGCCGGACCTCTGCCTCGGTAACGCAAGACTCCTGTAATTTCCCACCATTCTTTTGATAATAGGTAGATCGACCGACCGCGGGAGGTCGTACGAGTATGTCGTGAGGAGATGGGTTCTCCCTGTAAATCTGGTCCACACTGTGGCCTACTGTTCCTGGTCGGGAACAATATTCGTGTGGCCGGCCTCGAGACGGGAGTCTATGGAGATCAAGTCGTATTGACGTTGTTGGCTGCAACCACGAGTATGCCTTTAACTTGACAAGTAGTGGGAGGGCCACTGGTCGCATCTGGTAAGGGTGTTAGTAGGAGTGCATAAGCATATACCAGGTGGGCCGCGTCACATAATTACAAAGTACTTCTAGCTACTTGGGCGCTTTCCGATCTGTGCTGGCTGCGCAGCTCGGTTTGCACTGCCCATGAGCCGAAGCGCCAGATACACCCAATTCAATTCTCTTGTCTTCCTCCACCACCACGACCCTGCTGTGAGGGTCGAGACTCTCTCACATTGGGCAGCTTCGTCGACAGTGTATACTGCCTAGGAAAATCTAGTTCTGCCTGTCCTCTCCATTGACATCTGTGATAGTCAACACGAAAAGCTCGAGAATCTTGCCTGGATCCTCCTTCCGCTCCTGAAGATTCACCATGAGGTTAACAGCGCCAGGCTTGCTCGCTCACAGAATTCGTCGGACATCTCAGCCACCCACAACCAGTACGTGTGTCGAAAGCATCATGCACCTGACAGTCTTCTAGCGCACAGATATCCGGGTGGGCGTACACAGCGCCGAGCAACGTGTTCGTGCTGTGAACGTCTTATTAGGTTCGGCTTCTTCGCATTGCCTACGCGTGTAGTCGATCGACACCTCCACCATACCTTCTCCTGCTACCCTACTCCGAGTTTCCCCTCCGCCCCCCGAAGTCCACCCCCATGTCAACCAAGCCTTGGGACATCTACGCCGAGGAGCTCCTCCCCCTCGGATACGGCCACCCCCTCTGGATTCCCGAGCCGAGCTCGACAAGCGGCCGCCAGGTCTTCATCGGAGATGTCGGTTGGCTTAAGGAAGGCGAGTTTCGTGCCCTCTTCAACTCGATGAGAGACGAACACGACCCCATCAACCAAGAAAGGAACGTGCCTCGAGACTTCACGGTCTTCTCCACGACCAACATTGCGATCGGTAGATCAAACAAAATCACAGCGCCGATGGTCTTCAGTCAAAGTATCCATGCAAGCGAGGTACAAGGAGAAGCGTCTGTTGATTCGTAAGTTGTGTCCTTGCCATGACCGCATGGGGTTCTGACGAGCATCGTCTGAATCGAAGCGGGGTGGTACCTGCATCGGTGGGGGTGCGATGGCGGTTTCAAGCTAGGTCGGATGCGGGTGCGATGGTGATGCTCATGCCCCCCGGGGTCTCCGAAGACATCGAATCAAAGCGGCACATCGTCAACTACATGCGAAACAACTTTGATTCCTGGCTCGAGCTCGCCAACGCGAGCTACAGCTGGGGCCTGGACCTTCGCCCGGAAGAGCTCCTCTTCGTCTGCGGAACGCTAAAGACGACGCAGTGGGCTGTCGCTGCATACAAGGGAAGTACGTTCCTCAACAAGGACGGGTACGTCTCCGGACAGTTCGGCTCCGTGGGGAACGTAGGGTTCTCCGTCCAAATCTCGAATCAGCTCCTCCCCACTACCCACCACAGGACCGGTCCCCGGTCCCTCGCAGCCCAAGGGGATCCCAACCGTCGTATTTCATACCCTGGTCACGACACTCCTGCCAGTTTGGACCCGAGCCAGCCTAATCAATGTCTTTTCATCCATTACTACAAAATGAAGCGCCGTCTTCTGTTGTGGAAGGGACCCATGCAAGCTGGTGCTGGTCCTCACCAACTGCCACCCAGACCCGACAACTCAGGCGCAGATGCGATGTCACCCAGAGGGTATGAGTTCGAGACAGAAGCTCATGGACACGATGCCGTATGTGCTGTGCTTTATCGAGTGCGCTGGGTATTAAGATTCCGGAAATTCTTTAAGGCGTACGATCCAGTGAATCACCTTCTAGACTATATTTTGCTGGTATGTGCAGCCTTACGCTCATCTTGAATGTTTTTGATTGCTCTGCATATAGACTTCGGATGCGAATACGGCTATCGCCTCCGACCTTGATCTCATCGCACTCTTCAAGGTAATGGTTCACTTCAATACTGACATTTCTTATCCATGGAATTGATCTATTTGTCTTTCAGGACAGGTCATTTCCCCAGGACGTTTTTGCGGCTATCATGGAGCTGTCTCCGCTTGTCGACCTTGATGACGATGGCGGTACGTCCTCACTACCTTATCCCCCGGATCTGCTTGAGATTGAGTGCGCTGTTACTGTGCAGTTGGAACCATATATGTAGACTACACCTTTGTGCGGAAAAGAGAGCGGGAAGAAAAATTTGAAGTTAGCGCACTTGAAGAGGATACTGTAAAGCGTACCAGGTATCATGAGCGTATGTCGGAGGACCCACCAATGGGATACTATCCCCCGAACCCTCAACATGGTGCGTCATCGACTCACTTTGTAGAGGTGCTCATCTTCACGCGTTACTTTAGGTGGTGACTGGAACTCCGCTGGCTCAACGTCGTATGGGCCTTCTTATAATCAACCCTACTTCCCTCCTGGGCCGCAGGTCCCACGGGGAATGCAGTACCAGGAGGGCATGAATTACCCGCAGGGTCTGGAGCTCGCGCACAGTTCGCCATACCAACAAGGTATGCCGTACCAACACGGCATGGAATACGGGCAGGTCATGGACCAATCTCAGCCTATGGTCTTCCCCGAGTTCGCGCCGCAACAGGGGGTAGCCCGAACAGGATATGGCATGCAATCCCTACCTCAAGATCCGGGCATGCATGGATCAGGAATACCTGCAGGCATTCGGAACTTTTCGCCGCCACCGCTGCCACCGCAAGCCGTGCCGCACGATGCGGGGGCGCCTCCAGTACCACATGGCGGCGGCGGCGATGAGGACGAATGGGCACCAGGATCTGGAGAGAAGGCGGTAGGCAAGCGGCCCATCTTCGGTGCGCCAACGAGCGTGCACGATGGGTCGGTCACGGCACTCGCGTACTCGGCGGACGGGAAATACGTCGCGAGCGGGTCCGAGGACATGACGATTATCATCTGGGACGCGCAGAACAACGCGGCGCGCCACAGGGTACCCCTTGGCGGGGACGTGGGCCACGACGACACGATCTCAGCACTCGCGTTCTCGCGCGACAACATCTACCTCGCGTCGGCGTCACACGACGAGAGGCTCATCATCTGGGCGGTGGCGAACGGGCGGAAGCACAGGGAGATCACACCCGAGCACGCCGTCCACTCGCTCGCGTACACGCCTGACTGCAGGTTCCTCATCGCGGGCGCGAGCGACGGGACGCTGCTCTTGTGGGATGCAAACACACACGAGCCGGTCCTAACGCTGAACAGGAGCCCGGCGGTCGTGACGTTCATCATCTTCTCGCCGGATGGCAGCCTGATGGCGACCGGGGGCACCGAGAGCGTGTGCCACGTCTGGGAGACGGCGAGGCTCACTGACAGGGAGCCGCTATGCGTGCTCGAGGGGCACCGCGGGATGGTGTGCGCGGCGGCGTTCTCGCCGGACAGCAGGCGCATCATCACGGCGTCGGACGACGGGAGCTCGCAAATCTGGAACGCGAGGACGGGCGAGGCGCACGTCATCCTGCACGAGCACACAGGGCCGGTGTGGACCGTCGCGTTCTCGCCGGATGGGAAGCGGGTGGCGTCCGGGTCGAGCGACTCGACGGTCAAGGTGTGCGACTCGTACTCGGGCGAGCGCCAGCTGTCGCTGGAGGGCCACGACAGCATGGTCAATGCGGTCGAGTTCTCGCCCGACGGGCGATACATCGCGTCAGCGGCGTCGGACAACACGGTGCGGCTGTGGAACGCGACCGACGGGACGAACCAGACGACATACAACGAGCACAACGACAACGTGACGACGGTGATGTTCTCGCACGACGGGTCGACCCTTGCGTCCGGTTCGCATGACGGGACTGTCCGGATCCGACCCCTCATGATTGTTCATGGCTAAGAACGAGGGCCTCTGGTTTGTTCAGTTCCAGTCTAGGGCACGCAAGGTTTATTGTTCTCCATGTCGGAAGATGTACACCCTCGCGCTTTCGATGTACGCCGCACACTGTTTCTGGGCACGTATACTCCAATTCAGCGATTACATGTATTTCCAATCTGCGGCAGGATGCTACTGCAGGCACATAGACGGATGAAGTGCCATGAACTTGAGCGCGCGGTAGTATCAACGTTGATACCTGGGAGAACGTTCTGCGTTGGTTCAACTTCAAGTTGACCTTGACTAAGATGTCCGGTCGACCGGCATGTCAACGCGCAACAAACAACGCTGAATTACATGGATAGTATATGTACGAGATACATTAAGTGACCTCGTGGAAACTTTTTGGGACGCGGCAGTGCGCCTTCGACGATATAAGGTTCTAGTAAGAAATCGCGCCCTGGAATCCGATGCCCCGTCGCTCCTGCTCTCTACCCACTCTCGTAAAGCCTCTCCTTCGACCACTGCGAGACCCCAGCATCTGAATCATCCTGTCTCATTATGTCTACTCACGGCCCAACGCCATGGGACCTGTATGCCAAAACGATGTTCAACCATTTCGGGTATCCTCTCTGGCACGCGGATCCAGAAATTGACGCGAATTACGTCCCACGAGAGGTTGAGCTCGGTTCAGTTGGCTGCCTCAACAGTGGTCGATTCCACCACTTTTTCAACGTCAGGAAACCCGAAGACGACCCCTTCAACACTGGAAGGGTTCCACCGACCTTTGAGCCATTCAACCCCCCGAACCTGTCCATCAGTCCCCCCCAGCCGACCCTACGCCAACCGTATGTTGCTAGCGGCTCCGTTGCAGAAGTTGCGGTATTAGTTGAGGGAGGCGCGGCAAGGTGATGCGATACATGATATCTTCGCTGTAGAAAGTAACGTGCTGACTCGACTCCCTTGCACCAGTCCCGTTGCTAGCCTCTTTTCTGGGGGCGGAAGTGTTTCGTTTCAGTGCAAGCAGAATGCGGGTGCCCTGCTTGTGCTTGAGGAACCTGGCATGGGACAATCGATCCCCACAAAACGACACATCGTTACCTACCTTCGTAAGCACATGGACAGCTGGTTCGAATGGTTGAACTCGGCACAGCTAGGTTACGAGGTCAAGATGCACGACATCAAGTTCGTTTCTGGAACGCTCAAATGCTCGAAGTGGGCATGTGCAGCGTTCTCTGGAAGCTATCGCAACAAGAAGGGTTCCATGACGCTGAACGTGGCCGGCGTCGGGGATGTTAACATGAACGTGGCGATTAAAAATCAAGTCGTCCCTAGCCAGTTCTACAACCATGGTCCTACGTTGACGACAGCTACTGCATCGCGTATATCTATGTCCAGCGACCATTTGCTTACAGTTGGAGAGGATGGTGGGAGAGCCTCCTCGTCACCCCCGAGTCCCATGCCCCCTGCATGCGATCAGTGTATATTCTTCCATTACTTTGCATTCAAGAAACGGCTTTTTCTCAAGGTTATCAAGGCCGCGGCAGGTCCCCATGAACTGCCGTCTGACCACGACTCGGACATTGAGGGGAATTCTCCGATACTCGACATCTCAGAATCTGCCGCTGAATATGATATCACTGAGCAGCCGTCAAGTGGAGAATTGGTGAGCTCACTCCTTCGTAATCCAGCGATCGTTTTAATGAGGCAAATGCAGGAGGATAACGGATTCGATCCTGTTGCGGTTCTTCTCGATTACATGCTGATCGTACGTTCTTCGTGGCTTATCCCGTTCTCGCTCGCCTGACTTCGTTGTAGGAAAGCGGAGCAGAATACGCGATAGCTTCTGACCGGGATGTCCTAGCGATCTTTGGCGTGAGTCACATCACTTTCTCCTTCTCCAAAGATAGTTATGGGAAAACTGATTGTGATATAAGGCGGCTGGCGTTCCAGATGACATAATGGCAGGATTGAAATCTATTAAGCCACCAATCGAAGTAGATGAGAACGATGGTATTACTCATCCCAACATCGTGCTTGGAAGCTCGCTGATATTGGCTTTGCATATGCTAGTCGCAACCGTCACTGTTGACACGACCTGGTTGGATCAACTGTTGTCTGGAGAGACGGCAATGCAAAGCACTGAGGCCGGCAATAACCCACTGGGGGGTGCTAAGCACATTGAGGAGAGTTCGGGTTCGTACTCCTCACACACCTTCTGCACCCTTGCAAGTATCATGTTAACATGTATTATTGCGGGTCTCTTCAGGCACTGTCGCCGAGTCACAGGTAGAACAGTTTTCTGCCACCCCCGCGACTGAAGACCAAGCCCAAGGCGAGGGGGACGAGGGGAATGACGACGATGAGGAAGCTGCCCGCCGAGTCAAGCAGGCCATCTGGGAGCCAGCAGTGAACGCCCACACAGGCTCTGTCACCTCTCTAGCCTTCTCGCCAGACAACCAGTGGGTCGCGAGTGGCTCCGATGACACCATGATCATCCTCTGGGAGGCAGAGACGCAGTCTGTGGTCCGAAAATGGGAGTCGCACGACGACATCGTCTGGCACCTCGCGTTCTCGCCCGACAGCCTGCGCCTTGCCTCGTCCGGCGGCGAGGGCCATATCGTGGTCTGGGACGTCGACACGGGCGAGCAACTCGCGACTCTCGAGGGTCACGCGGAGACGATCCACACCGTTGTCTGGTCGCCGGATGGCACGAAGCTCGCGTCGGGCTCGGACGACATGACGGTCCGCATCTGGGATGCGCAGACGTACGAGCAGCTGCACCTGCTCGAGGGCCACAACGCGATGGTCACGTTCGTGCTCTTCTCGCACAACGGGCAGTACCTCGCGTCGGGCGGCGCGGACTACAACACGCGCCTCTGGGACGTCGCGACCGGGGTGCTCCACAAGGAGCTCAAGGGCCATCGCGGGATGGTGTGGGCGGGGAGCTTCGATCCCGAGGACAACCGTCTCGCGACGGCGTCGGATGACGGGAGCGTGCGGATCTGGAAGGTGGACACGGGCGAGGAGCTTGTGATGCTGCACGAGCACCATGGGCCGGTGTGGGCTGTGTCGTTCTCGCCGGGCGACGGGAAGCAGGTGCTCTCTGGGTCGAGCGACTCGACGCTGAAGATCTGTGACTCGTTCACTGGAGAGCGAGTGGTGGGGCTGGAGGGCCACGACAGCATGATCAACTCTGCGAGGTTCTCGCCTGACGGCAGATTCGTCGCGTCTGCGTCTTCAGACAACACTGTGCGGTTGTGGCGGAGGAGGGACGGCACGAACATGAAGACGTTCAACGAGCACAACGACAAGGTGACGCACGTGGTGTTCTCACCTGATGGCACGATGTTGGCCTCTGGATCGGACGACGGCACAGTTCGCATCCGCATCCTTAAGGACTTTGTCAACCTTGACTGAGCTGTCGGTCTCTGTTCGCAATCTTGAACACCTCGTGTCATCGTCTGTTTTCCTTTGATGCGCATCGTCATCTTGCATATCTCTCAATCATGTAACATGTAACAGTGTTTAGGTGTAAACCGCTACACTCCATTATCCACGTACCAAGGGAAACAATTGCTGCAATGACAAAACCCTTTCCCCTCCATGAAGATCTCGTGTGTCCTATGATGCACAAACCATCTTCCGCTTGAGACAAATGGAAGCGAGTATACTCGGACAGCAGGCCTGACGCTTCTCTTCCTACAAGTTCTTTGCAAGTGGAGTGATCTGCGCCCTCCCCGGGAAGAACGTAGTCGGGATAGTGCTGTCAGACGCAACGAGATCAACGTCAGAAACACATACGCATACATCAACACTTGGGGAGGCACTCACGGAGTGGGAATCGCAGCGTTCGTCGCGAAGCCCGAGGCAAGGTCCCCAGCGAGGGTCGTCGGGGTGCTATACCCACTCGGCTTGCTCGCGGACGTCGTGACGATCGCGTAGCTCGTGTGCGACGAGCCGCCCCTGATGCACGACAGGCCCGAGCCGTACGCGCTCTCGCACTTGTACACCGCCTTGTTCGTCTGCGACCACATGTTCACGTTCGTGAGCGTGATGCCCGAGCACGGCGCGCCGTCCGCGCAGATGAGCTGGACCGGCGGGCGCGCCACGCCGTCGACGACGTTCCCGTCCCAGTTCTACAAGGAGAGTCGTGTTTGAGAATGAAGAAGGATGTGATAGCGATGGAGGACGCGAGATGGATCGGCTTACGGAGAAGGTGATGTTGGAGAGCTGCACGCCGGCGCCGGAGCCCGGGGTTTGGGAGGCCCAGTACTGGTTGATGTCGAGCCCGTACGCGGTGCCGCGGGAGATGAAGTGGTCGAACACGACGTTGCGCACGTATCCCGAGCCAAGGTTGCTCTTGATCATCAAGGCTTGGTTTCCGCCGTTCGTGTACACGTATCTATAAAGCCGGCGTCGAGCATCATCTGCACTGGGAGCCACGGAAGACGACATACCGGTACAGAACGTCCTCGATGGCCGTACCGTCGGATAAGCTACCAATGGCGCTGCCGCCGGATTGGTTGCACCAGACTGAGGACTCAGTCAGAACGGCATCCCAGGAGGTGAAATGAAGGAGAACTGACTTTGCTCGACTAGAATGTTCGAAGACGGCGACTGACGAAGTGAAGCCTCAGCTGCAGAGCCTCAGTTGCAAAGGCAAGACGATTCGCACCTTAACGGTCACGCACTCGTCGCGGTTGGTGACCTCAACGTCGTGGATCCAGTAGTTCGTGCCCCAGACGTCAACGCCATCTGAGCCGCCAAGGTTCCCGCCTGTGCTCGAGAGCAAAGGAGATCATTCATGTCAGTACCCGCCTCCCAGATACAATTGAGTAGCTGGAAAAACCAACCGCGTATGGCCATGTTGTACACTTCGCCATTGGAGCCTTGCTGAATAACTAGATGGAACTCCGGTGCTGTTATCGAGTCAGAGAATTGATAACCCCCCAAAATATGCTGAGACTTACAGTCAACGAGGATGAGGTCGTGAATGGACCAGTTGTTCGACGTAATAACGCGAATCAGACGCGGACTATTCAGAAGATCACATCTTCAGTTGGGGAAGTGATGGGACGCCGAAGGGCATACCCGGCATTGCGAGCTTGGTAACCGAGACCCTGAATACCCCCGGCGCTGTTCGCAGAGTAAAACTCGAAGTCGTTCGCATTCTGGATGGCGATCATGTTGCCGGTGGTGCTCGCTGCGTTCGCATCATTGCATCAGAGAACCGTCCATAGTCAAGCATGGTCCCAAGAAGTTTAACCACGTACATGCACGCGTAATGAGGCCGTCGAGACGGAATGCCCACTTCGTGCCGCCGGTCAAGGTGACCCATGTCTTCATGTTATAGTTACCTGACAAATTACGGCTTTTGAGTGATTACGAGTTCATGGGACGAAACGCGAGACATACCCGCAGGCACATACAACGTCGAACCCGAGTGCTTCAGGACGCAGTTCTAATGCGGACATGGTCAGCAGAACGTGAGAGGATGCAAAGAGTGGTCGATGACGGACAGTGAAAGCGCTGGCAATAGCAGGCCCGATGTCGCTCGACCCGATGGATCCGCCGTAGTCAAGAACGTTGCATATCGTGGCCTGCTTGGACGAAAGGGACGACGTCGGGCCAACACTTCCCGACAGCTGCGCAGAGACAGCCGACAGGAGGCAGAGGGATGCGAGAAGAGACTTGAAGCCCATCGTGCAGATCAGCAGGAAGAGGTACCCGGAGTAACAGAGACGTATCCAGACTCCAGAAGAGCTGGGGGAATGACGCGACGCACGCCAAATATATATCGAAATTGAAGCGATGCATAAATCTCGGACTTAAATGCATTGGCAGATGGTCGCGCCTCCTTCTCGCCACCGGCGCAACCCCGCTAAAAACGACCTGCTGACTGCGGATTAAGCATGCACAGCGGGCATCTGCCGACCCTCGGAGCCGCAAGGCAGTCGGAGCGGACGTAGCCGGATGTCTACGCACACATGTCACCAAGGAACGCGCCACGAAGGGGCGGGGAGGGGAGGCAAGCGTCGTCCTAGCACATGGAGCGTTTTCAGTCGAAGAGAGGCACGCGAAGATCAGAGGGTGCTGCACATACGCCCGCTGAATCCTGCGGGCTGGCCCGTCGGTCCGTTCGCATGCCGGGAATAAGAATAGAGACCAGGACCGCCTGAAATGCCAAGCCCGCGACCAGTTGAGTTCGGAGGATCTTCTGCTGTTCGTCTCGGACTTGGCCATGGAGATGACGCATTGCCTACTTAACTCGAGACGGCAGGTTATAGAAACCCTTCAAACCCGCTCGCGTGCGGACCGTTTTGGTTAACTCAATGGTAAACTGGAGGAGGGGTCGTGTCTGGGAAAAGAATAGCATGGGATGAGGTCGTCATATAAATGCCGGATGAAGCTTGCCTCGTGCGGAGGTGTGCACGTGTAGAGTGAGGTAGTCCATTCCCTCAGGGGTCGGGGTCTTGAAGAGGGTAGGCATCCGCGCTCCACGTAGCAGTTCACAGGCCATATATTATTTGGCCGGTCGGGCCCCATTCCATCGAAAGATGACGTGGTCACCTTCGAGTTAGGAACACATGGTGCACATTCTTCGGGGATCTCAGTTGATGCCTGCTTTACTACGCTCCCACAGAAAGCGAAGGTACCACGCAAACCCGCATCAATTGCGCCTTGATATGAAATACATAGACTCTTTGAAAATTGACCTGTGTAATAGAGAGAGTGGGCGGACTGGTCGTGTCGTTCAAAGCGCGTGAAGACAGACCTGGCGCAAAGTATGCTTACTCCCGTCCGCGATGCAGAGTCGGACAAATGGCCTACCACCATTGAGACCCAAGTTGCTGAGATGAGCACTGTTTGAATTTCGTCGAGACCGGCATCAGGACTTGGAGATCCAGTCATAATGCGTCAATGCAACGGGCCTGGGTCGGATGGGAGAAGGAAGTTCAGCGCATATCCATTGCGTAGAACACGCCCTCGGCTTCTGGAGTGCGAGCCTCAGAAACAGGGCGGAGAGGTTCGCGCCTCAGGACGGCCAGACGTGCGTGTTGAGCTTCGGCCGAGCCATTCGTACCCAGAGGGCCTGAACTTGCAACAGCCGCGTATGGACCATCTGGATTTTCCGGAGCTAGTCTGGGAGGATTTTCTATAGGCAGCTGACTGAGTGGGGAGGACATACGTCGTTGACGGTGGTGTGGTTTGGGTTTTTGAAGTTGGACGGATACAACCAACCTTGGACGGTCCCATGGGGCCTGGGCGGTCCCGACTCCCAACAGCCACGTTTCGAGGGCGCTTGCGCGAGACCCACGCAAGGCCTCTCGCTCAACGTCGCCTTGGACAACGACGACAACGACGACGACGACTTGCAACCCTCAACATAAGCGGGTTGTGCCATTACTCTCCGCCTAGTCTTTCTGTGCCAGACTGTTTCATCAAAACATGCTTGGCCTCACCTCTGCCGTTGCTCCCCGCTCGCTGGCGTCCACCTCCAGCGCGGCTACGTTCTCCCCCTTCGCTCTTGCCCGCCTCCAAATCCAAACACGGGCCGTCTCATCCTCGCCATACGGCCGCACACACGTCTGGAAGAGGCGGCAGAGGAAGCTCCCGAACCCCATGGTCCCCGTCTTCCCCCAGCGCCTAGTGCGCGTTGACGGCTCGACAGTCGTCCACTGGACGACCTCCCCGCGCTCCGTTATCCGCCTCACACGCGACACGACGAACAACCCGCTCTAGAACGCGACCCGCTTTGTCGGCATGGACGAGGAAGAGGACGAGGTCACTGGGCGTATGGGTCGGTTCAGCAGGCGGTTCGCCGACTTGGGTGGGCAGAAGGCCGACTTGAATATGGACTGGCTCAATGAGGCCGATGGAGCGGGAGATCAGGTTGTGGAGACCGAGAAGGGGAAGGGGAAGCCAAAAGCAAAGTAGACTTGGAGCTGCTTCACCCGTGCGTCCTTTGTGTTCTCGCTCGGCACTCTGGTTACTGACTGGTGCTGCGTTCTTGCATGCGCAGCATGGTGGACTATTCGTCAATCCCTCCTATCTTAATACACCTCATATGATAAACGCTTTCCCATATTTGCTCGTATTCGATGACAGGCAACTCTGTCCGGTCAGTCGTTCAGCTACTCTCTCTGGTTGTTCAAAGTCCTTGGCAGTCTCGTTCCTGGCCCTTTTGGACCACGTTCAAAACCATACGTAGAAAAGACAGGGAAAAGGCAGAGCATGGAGCCTTCCTTCCACTGGCTTGCTGGTCACTTCACTTGCAATCCCGATACGACGAGTCCGCTCCCCATTCCATCGTGTCATTCGCAGGAGGCCCGCATCCAGCGAACAACGTGCGCGCCGGGGTTCCCCTGGGCCTTCCCTGCCGGTCGGGAGGATGCTGTTACGTGATGGGTGTGGTGGCAAATTCCAACTTGTTGACTCGATTTTCGAAACAGATACTTTCAGGAAGGCTTTGAGATCTCCAACCCCACATGGTCTCGCCACGACGAGACGACTGGTCTGCCACGTTTCGTATACTGCTGCCTGTTGGTCGTCTGGGCTCTCACAACAGGCACTGTCGGGAAACCTGCCACGGGAAAGCCACGGTATTTTCCTGAGGAGTCTTACCTTTGCGACCACTTCGCCTGTCGGGATCTATATGGAGTCTTTATCTTGCATCAACTCGCCGTGGCGCATAATAGGAAAGTTGATCTCCACAGAGGTGACGTTCAACGCTAATTTTCCTGTACGTTTTTCGCGAAAGATAGATAGTCTTTCCCGCGCATCGCCCTCGTTGCTTGGAGAAATTGCCTACGTTTCTCTGTCCCGTCAAAGGTTTCCTTTCCACAAATATATGAGAAGGTGGCACTTATGATGTGGCGAGTTCGTCTTTTGACCTTCAGGCAAATTTCTGTTGACTTCCTAACATAAACAGGACTGCTCCGAAGAATAGCACGGTTTCCCCGTAGCAGGCTTCCTGACGGTGCCTGTCGTGTTTCAGTCCTCGTTTCACACGTTTGGCCTTGTGCTTCGAAAACCACCATGTCTGCGCACACAACTTTGTCGCTCCAAATGTCAAACTGTGGTCAATTAACTGGGACGCCATGCTGTGATTATTACCGCTTCGATCTGCTCCTTCGATCTGCACCATATATCGTTAGCTGACATCGGAAGGCCGCTCACAGGCTGGCCCTCCTTCTCCCACCCCGACACGGTGTTTGACTCAGATTCTGATGTTTCCATCACGGTCGAGTACTTCCGGTCGTTCCTCGCTCGTGCCTCCGGACCCGCCGCCCAACTCTACTGCCAATCTAGCACATTCCAACGAAGCTGCGAAGTGTTGTGTGGGCGGCGATAGGGCTTGGGTTCGGCGGCTCCCCGCGTTTACCTGACATTCCCCGACATCCTTCTTACCGGACCGACCGGTGCTCGAGCCCATAAGCGCCAAATGTTCGCTTCCCATCGACGGCGTGTCATAGCCATCGCCTGGAACACAGTCTATATGGCTATTGCAGGCCGTATCTGGCTCCCCTGGGAGAGCGTTACAGGAGAGTGGCCACGTAAATTGGAGAGGAGGCATACAGTCATGTAGGTTGAGCGGTTCCTGCCGTCGAACTTTTACGCTACCTCCCGGATGGCCGTGACTTAACCTTTTGCTAGTGCAGGTCCCTTCTGCACCCGTCTAGATCGTGATCGCAGGCTCTTGCGCGGAGACAAGATATCTGATTCCTATTACAAGTATACAGTGGTAAACGCGCAGCTAAAGGCCGGAGCTATCCAATGATCCTGCAGTAAACCCTCTGTGGTTCGCATCACAGTCAGGCCTTCGAGGTCTCAGCAACCGCCGCATCGTGGCTCAAAAATCTGCCCCGCCATAGAAGTTGGACGCCTTGCGGTCCTCCGCCTCGAGATCCGACTCGAGCTTGCTCACGTCAATCTTACTGTTGCCTGCGCCGATCCCCACGATGATCTGCGCTGCACACTGCACGTCCCGCCGTCAGCTGATACCCCGGGAATCGAAATGCGACGAGAGATGCAAATGCAAATGAAAACTCGCCTTGGCGGCGATGCGCGCGTTGGGCTCCGCGCCCCCGGGCGAGGCGTCGATGTACAGCCCGAGGTTCAGGAGCTGGTCGACGATGCTTGCGCCCATCCGGTCGAAGCGTGCCGTCGTAAGCCGTGCGGGTTGCAGCCGGTGGATCGCGTTCACCAGCTTCTTCTTCCTGCGGCGGCCCCGTCAGCGACGTACGGGAGAAGGTGGCGGGAGGGGAGGGAGCGGGAGATGGCGGGAAGGGACTTACTGCTTTGCGCCCTCGAAGATCTGGAGGGCGCCGGTGATGAGGCCGACGACGAGCCCGACGCCGGCGAGGACGTCGGGGAAGGCGCTGAGGCTCCCCACGATGCTCGCTGCCTCGGCGACGTCTGCGGCTACCTCTGCTGCTTCGGCGGCCTCGCTGACGCCTGTTGGATTCAGACTCCCTGTGAGTTCGGATTTAAAGGTGTGTAATGAGGGGGTGACTGACCGTCCAGGGCTTCGGTGGTCTCCTCGGCTTCAGCGCTGATGGAGGCCGCGGCTACACAGCAAAACGCTCGGAGCGAAGGCAGCCTGGAGTGAGGGAAAGTAAAGACCGCCCGTACGAACCTGCGGCAGCAGCCTCACCCCCCTCTGCAGCGGTGATGAAGTTGGCGAGGCTCGCCACGTTGACCATGCGCGCGCCCCACTGGGCGATGGAGATCACAATCTTGCCTGGAGGGCGTAGATATGCGCTTGTGAACAAGGGAAAATAATACTTGGACGGGCACGGGCACCGGGAGACTGACCGGCGAGAACGACACTTGCTTGCTGGCGCCATGAGCAAGCTGGCGATGAAATACGTTGTGTCGAAACCCTGAGTAGCACACTCATAAGGAACCGTGCCTTACCCGGACAGCAGGGGTGGGCCTTAGACTGACACCTTTGGTCTTCTGGTTTGTGTTGATGAGCTACGAAACAGCCCGGGAGGTCAGCGTTCCTCGCACCCAGAACCTCACCACGGTCCACGGGGACTCAAGTGATAGTGAAACTTGAGCATACAGCCTCGAACACCTTCTGCTCGTTCCGGGTCATTTGAGAAGCGACTCTGTCGACCACGTCGTCGACGCTCGCCATGCCGTTCGCCTTGAGCAGCGCGTCGATGGCGGGGCGGTACTCCGAGTTCTTTTGATCCACCCCTTGGCCAAGGTGTTTGAGATCAGTCTGCAGGCTGATCATGTTGCCTCCGAGCTGCTCGAAGCGTGTCGCACGCGGCTGGTTGGCTGAGGCAAAAGGCTTTATAAACGGCGAGCACACAACTAGGGGATACAGTCGTTTACCTGGAAAGACAGCCATGTTGAATGCCCTGCAATCTTGCTCAGCGATTTGAAAGGTTTCCCGTGCTTCGTTCGCAAGGGCTGTCCTGCGGTGTGGTGTAGTACCTACTGAAAGCTGCTGCTGTTATATACGTCCGCAGTGGATCATTGTCGGGCGGGGAATGCTGGCTGGCATATCAATGGCTAGGACTAGAACCATTCTATGGCCATCGGGGTTAAAAAGGCCGGTCCTGCAAAGCGTATGACATTGAGACCTGGGGGGATGCGAGACCCCTGAACGTCGAAACTTATCCTGACCTGGCCGATACCCTGCCATATCGTGGTTCCTCATCTTCAACCTCCAGACTATTGCGGATCATACTTCCGTTTTTGGGACCGGGTCCTTCGGAGAGTGTCAGTTCAGCACTGTATCTCGGTCCGTAATCAAGACTAATGAGATATTCACCGATTTCCAGTCATCCGTACATACACGGGTGCCTGACTTTCATACGCCTAGGGCATCAATAGTGAACAGTGCTACTCCACTGCGCCTTAACTATATCGGGGTTGGACATAGAGCATCGCGAGGAGTGTTGGAAAAAATGACTACAACTTGAAGAAAGGGTAAGGCACGCAAACATAGAGATAACGGTCGAAGAGGGATCAATATGTGAGTACTCATGAGACTTACAAATATAAACAGCCGCGGTATTGACGACATCGAGTCGCGAGTTACGATATGGGAGCTGGTTAGTTGAAGCCCTGCCGTGTCGCTATGGTTTCTACATATGCATTGCGAACGTGTTAAGATATACACACTTCACCTTGGAGGTTCAAATTTCATTGCAGTGATTGAGTGGAAGCGTCCGGGGGTAAGTTAGACACTATGACGGACAACGCAGGGAATTATGGGTTGGGGGAACATGTCTGCCCGAGGAGCAGCGCTTGAAGGTGACTGAGGAAAACCCTGACAAACAACCCCCGACGGGCATTCAAGCCAGCATAACATCAAACACCTTTGCAATTTGCTGCATTGTGAGAAACATTGACTTGGTTGGAACTTGGGGGAGGCGAGTTGGAAGGGGATGTAGAACTCGGAGAACAAGCGGCTAGGTGGGGAACTCACCCGTGAAATGGCTTCGACGAGGCTAAGTTTTCCGACACTCTCGCTGCCAACATGCGCGAGAGCTCAATGTAGGCATGCGTGCTACAAAAGGCGTGCCGTGATAAATATACGGACAGCGGGGCAAGAGACGCACCCTAAAGCTCGAAGCTGGCGAACAACTGCTGAAAGCCAGTGCTGTGAGCTCTTTCCTTGGTCGTCAGTCGCTCGGATTTGTATGTTATGAGCACGGGTGTGTGACGCAAATTAAGCAAGGAATACAAGATGAAGGAGAGTCCAGGAGAATGTTATGTCAACGGTCCTACCCATGGTGCACAGGGTTCGGAGGAAACCCTCGCTCCAGCGCTTGCTTCGTGGCACCTCGGCGGCAAAGCGCTGACTGGCTTAAAATTATTCATTCGGCGCAGCCCACTCCCAATTAGAAATAGGCGGCGACGGAATAGAGCTAAAGTATTCAGTCTCCGTTGGCTTTTACATAAGCGGAGATGGAAAATCGTAGCGTTGCTGAGTTACTGCGCGATGCCTTCTTCAACTCGTACAGTCGCGGCCAAGGCCGCTGGCAGGTTCTTCTGTCATTGTCCGGCTCCCATCGACCTAAGCGGCCGGCACATTTAGTCGTCACATTCTAAAACTCAGCCTGACACACCATGCAACGCGTGGACAATTTGACCCCTTCGTCGCCGCGGCTGGTGGCACCCCCAACTGGTATGTGCCACTTCCCTGTGTGGTATGGATCCATGTAAACGCGTTGCATGCGATTGACGGCATCGTTCTGCATAGGTATATATGACGATGGCGAACTCTTGGCCCACGCCCAGAAATTATTTAGTCCCATAACGTTGCCCTGCGGACGGGTGGTACCAAATCGGCTTGTCAAGGTATGTTTCTCATGCAACAGCAAACGGTTCTGCGAGCATGCATGACCGTACGGCGTTTTACCAGCCAGAAAGTCTCTTCATTGGAATTCCTGTCTCTGACACACCTCGATACAGGCACCCATGTATGAGCACCTCGCCCCAATTTGGGGCTCCTCTCCTACCCAAGCCGTGATAGCTCTCTATGAACAGTGGGCAGCAGGAGGTTGGGGCGTCGTCATGACCGGCAACGTCCAGGTCGCCAAGGACCATCTACCCCTAGGTCGAGACTTGACGGTCCCGGACGTGCTTACCGACGACACCCTCGCGCCCTGGCGCCGCCTCGCCGACGCCATCCATCACGGCGCTCCCGCCGTATCAAGCACTGTCGAGAAGGTCACAGATGAAGGCAGCCGACCGCTCGCGATTATGCAGCTGTCGCATGGTGGGAGGCAGTCGCTCAACTTTTACGGTGGTCGACCGCCGTTCGCCCCGCCCCTCGCTCCGAGTCCAGTGCGGGTTGGGCAGATGCACGGGGGCAAGGACGGGTGGTTGTCGCGCTTGGCGCACTGGTTGTTGTTGCAGGTCCCGAG
>JAKLMY010000328.1:0-29728 GCA_022814645.1 Ganoderma meredithae | reverse complement strand
CCTTCTAATGGGTGGCTTACTGGCAAATTCCGATCAGCTCTATCTCTGCATACCGGGCTCTCTCTAGTTTTCCGATGGCCCACCTTCTTGACCGTCTACTGTGGCTCTCGCTATGCTTACCCCCGGAGATGGTTCGACTTCGTCACGGCCTGCTCACCCACGTTTGTCCTGCTGGCTTTCTCTGAATACTGAACAAGGAGATATCCCGTCGCCTTGCCTGTTCTTTACGACGTGCCATGGTGCTACGCGCGCACTTCAGCGATGGCCTTGACGACCATGCGCGTTCTCGAAGCTCCAAGGCGCATACGCGGCCGACGGAGGCTCTCTGGCTTGCGGACACCTCATGATGAGGTGTCGTCAGGTGTATTTGTTAAGTTTTCAAGCTGATCGTGGCCCATTTGTTCATTGCGCGAATTGCCTTGAAGTCCTTGGAGAATCGGCTGGCGTTGCCGCGTGGAACAGGGAGCTAAAGCGGAGGGTTAGAAGGTGAGCCTATGGGCTGTCGCGATCTGCTCGATATAGGGTCTGTTGGGCATCTGTGGATGAGGTCTCGGCCGTGACTTCGAGGGATGTACCTTGGCTCAATCCCCTTCGCCAGCCACGGGCGCACCCATTTGTTCGACTGCTTTGTAGTTATGCACTCTGGGGGTACAGAAGTTTGCAGAATTAATCCAATTTACCAAGCGTGAATTGCTAGGCGGCCAAACATTTCGCGTCGAATGCTGCACTGTGATTCTTCGCAACGGTTCAAAGTTCTGTGGCTTGATTGCTCCGTTCGACGGCTGGGCATAACCTGTGCATCGTTGATGTTGGGATGTTGGTAAGCAAAAGGTCGCTAGAACCGGATTGCAATATTACCTCCTGTGCCGCACAGATTGCAACTTGCAAGCTCGTAGCGCAGTCCCCTATGCACGTGCCGGTCTGCGTCCTGGGAAATGGGAACATGGACTGCCCTGAACTCTATCGATTTCTCGCCATCTTCAGCGGAACGCTCCAGCCAGAGTAGATGCGCCACAAGGCGGAGTTCTTCGTGGTACGGCACGGCGCAGGCACGGCGAGACCCCTCCTGACTTCGGACAACTAGTACCTGTAGTACCCGCCCGCTGTGCCACCGGCGGTGTGGGATAGTTGGTTTCCAAAGAACAGCCATTCCGTCCGATCGACACCCCGCGAAGTCCCCAGGCCTATCTCTCCCACTGGCGTTGCGAGACTTGGTCCTCATCTCCTTGCGTCCAACGAGCTTTCTCTCTCTCTACCGCTACATGATGCCTTATCCAACGCTCTCGATAGATGTGCTAGAATCCATCATCGACCAAGCCAGAGATTGTGTCGCTTCCCTCCGTCAGCTCTCGCTCATTTGTACCGCACTTCAACCTCGTGCTCGCTACCATCTCTTCAGTAGCATATGCATCTGGAGTGTGGAACAGGCACATATCGCTCCTGCGTTTCTCGACACTCATCCATGGCTCCCTCCGCTCGTCAAGAAAGTATGTCTATCCCCCGGTCCTTTATCTGGCGATTATTGGTACCACATCAACAACGTCCCATTGCTCGATATCGCTCCTGTACACATCCTCTTCCGCCTCCCGAATATGTGCACCTTGAGGCTGGAACTAGTTGAGAGCCCCCTTACCACTGGCGGACCTTGGCTATCTTTCCACCGTTCCGCGTTGTCGTGCTATACAAGATATGGTGGTCGCATCCGGAACCTCCAGCTATTGTCCCTTCCCTTTGAAAGGGTATCGGACTTTACAGGACTGCTATCTGCGTTCACTGGTATCCAGAACGTGATGTGTTCCAACATTCGGTTTCGGAAAAATTCAGAAGCCAAGCCTTACATCCATCGTTCTGGGCGGAGCACTCTTGCGCGATCACTCAAAATCAGAAGGTTGTCCGTGAGTACTCTCAATTCCTTACTGCCATCTGAAACTATGGGCTGAAACTGTCTGTTGAAGGTCAGCGACTTTGTTGACTTTCGTGCAACTGTTTATCTGCTAGCTTCGAGCGGTGCTACACTGAACAACCTCAGGCTAGTCCTAACCTTGAGAAGTGATGTGGGCGGCCTTGGCTACAGTTATGGTGAGGAATGTCAAATATTCTCCTATGCGGTGGTCTATTGACGAGTCATGACTCATTAGATCAACTGAAGGCGATGGATATGCACACGATATGGTTCCCCCAGCTGTCATCGCTGACAATTATCATCCCGTTCTATTATGGAGGCATTCAGAGTCGGTTGAACCCCGGGCCCACCTTTGACCAGGATGTATCGCACACCATCCAATTCGCAGTCATGCTACTGGCGTGTGTTGTGAAGGACCATCTGGATAATGTACAGGTGGAATTCAAGCTCCATAACGGAAGCCTCGCACCTCTTGGGGCTTACCTGACTCGCCCAGATGCTCCTTGGCCAGCATGCCAAGCATTGGAAGACACGCTCCTCGCCTTCCGTCTTGGGCGGGTTGTCTGCCACAGTCCCACGGACTATCGCAGAGCGGGAAGAGCAGAGCTCTGGTCTCCCGGCTTCAAACGTTCATTTCCAAAGTTGAGCAAGCAAGGACTCCTCCTCCTTGTTTCAGAAGGAAAGTCGTTGAGTGATGTTCCTTGTTCAAGCTGCACCAGACTGACGCTACATGCGCGATACAGCCAAAATAGGTGCCTCGAATCCTCCCGGCCACGAAGGGTGCGTCGGACCCATCGTCGCTTCCTATGATAGCAAGTGGATTGCAACAGCCTCCGAGGATGGAATCATCATTATATGGAACACAGAGCGTGGCACGATCGTTCAGGAATGGCTGGCCCATAAGGGCTTCGCGGTTTCTTCTCTCTCATTCGCTCCGGACAGCCTGCGTCTGGTATCTGCGGGGAGCGAGGGGATTGACGCACTCGCGATTTGGGATATTCAAATTGATGCGTCAACCACCACTGGTTCTGCTCACAGAATCGGTGCTCCTGCGGTCCATGTGGGAGCCGTCGACTTATGCGCCTGGTCTCCAGATGGTGCAATGATCGCGTCGGCATCTTTGGACGGAACGGTGGTCGTCTGGGATGCTCTGACGTTCCAGCAGCAAAACCTGGTCAATGGCTCCTACGCATCGTCAGTATACAGCACCAAAACTCTGGGGTTTTCTCCAGATTCACAGTACCTCGCATGCACATCCTCCTCGTACACATTGGGCTGGGGCTGCAGCATCCTTCAGCCTCTGAGGAGGGAAGAACCGAAGTGGCTTCCGTCGGGCCTGAGAAACTCTGGGACCTGGGAGGACGTACCGATCACTGCATTCGCATTTGATCCTGAGGGAAGACGCATTGCTACTTCTCATGCCAATCCGGTGTTTGGGACTGGAGACCAGTGCTTTGTGCGGATCTGGAATCCCGCGACCAGCGCGATGCTCGCCGTGCTGGAAAGGCACTCGCACTCTGTGTTGGACGTCTCTTTCTCTCCGAACGGCAGATTCATCTTGTCAGCCTCTGAGGATGGCTCAGCGAAGATTTGGGACGCGCAGTCTGGGATAAAGACGTCCTCACTCTGCGTACAGGAGAGGCACTCATCAGCCCCAGCGAAAGTCATGAAGGCATGCTTCTCTCCTGACGGGAAGCACATCGCCACCCTCGCGAAGTCGTCGAGCTCGGTCCAGCTGTGGCGTATGGACAACGCAGAATGCACGGTAGAATTTATCGAGCATGGTGGTGCGGATGTATCGGAGGTGATGTTCTCACCTGACGGCGAATTCCTGGTCTCAGGAGACGTCAATGGGACAGTTGTTATTCGCCGCATTCCAGACTCTATACGCTATTGATTCCACGGTCGTCATTACGACGTACTTCACGATAGGGTAGTTTCGCGCTTGTCAGATTGTGTACATAACTTCGACCCGGCCAACGTTCTGTGTTACGCGAAATTGACGTTGAATGTTGATGACTTATCTAGGCAGCTGCACCTGCGATGTAACATAGTCTCCACTTTTCAACCGGAAGCTGCATGTGAAGAACGAGATTTACCCTCCGACGTGTTTCGGCCATTCACTTCGGGAAGGCTGCTGGTGCTCTCGCCTGTCCCCCTTCGCCCTTGCGCTGTGTCTTCGTCACGACTAGCGTAAACTTCAAGAACTGGGTATCAAACATTCATGAGAGCACCATCGGCGGATAATGGTGCATGTTCGAATGGTGTATGGCTAGCGCGGTGCCAGGTTTAGGAGCGTCGAGAAACAAGGTGGAGAACATAGACTCATAGAGTTGTGCGGTGATGTTGCGGAGACAATCATAAGTAATGCAGGATGTGTCCTCTCCGACTTCAATATTAATGATGAAGCTTGAAGGTGGGATACGTGTGGTACAGCTGTTGTCGGCGGGTAGCATGGGCTGAAATGCACGAGATCAGATTAGATAACATTGAAGCTAAGCTGGGCTGCGCGCTATGTCTTGAACCGCCATCCGATTCGTCTGATCACCGTGTCTGCGTGCAAGAGTCTGATATACACACACTTCTGAAGGTACGTATGTCATGCTGTATTATGAATATTACTCATTATGCTTCGTCTCGTTCAGAGCAGAATGGAGGCTCCGCAACTGAACATGGACGTACTGGCCATCGTCATCGAGTTCCTCACCGAAGTCTCGGATGTCCTCTCCATCTCCCTCACCTGCTCCATGCTTCGCGCCATTGCTGTCAGATGGCTTATTTGCGTGCGGCCTGTGAAGCTCAACAGCTATCCGTCAATTTGCTGTTTCCATTACTTTCTGTTTGCCGACTCATCCTCCCGCGCCCCATACGTTGACGCCCTGCACATTGACCTAAGGTGGTCATCCCTGCACCCGCCCAAGGCCGAAAAAATCTCCTTACTTGACATCCTCTCCGCTTGCAAGAACCTGAGGCATCTTACAGTCGTATTCTCGCGTGCATCGCACCAAGTCATCCAGGACCCCTGCTTCTTTCAAGCAATCACCGCTATTCCGAGCCTGAACTCACTCTCTCTTCGTAGCGATGCCATTGATGCGCTTTCCATACTATCACAGATACCCTTCGTACGCGCCCTCCGGATCCACTGCGATGCCATGCATACAGGCTTCCGGTACCCTGCCATCTTCGAGCGATTTCTCTCTCGCACCGTGAAGCAAACTTTGGAGAGCCTCGAGTTTGACTGGTTAGCTGTTGATCCTCGTTGTGTGAATGACGCTTCGGCACCCGGGTCTTTTGTTCTCAACATGATGCCATATCCTGCTGTCCGCTCGCTCTCAGTGGGTTCCTTTTTGGGTCGGCCCCTTCTCGATCACTTGTACCACCTCTTCCCCACACTTGACGGCACACTTTCCCTCGGCCCACTCCGCTTACAAGACTACACAGAGGACCCAGAACCATTTGGCGACATCCGTGCTGCAAATTCAAACGAGAGTGGATCGTCCTCGCGCGCATGGACAAAGCTCGACAGGATTGTTTGTGATGCCTGGATGCTTTACGTCCTCCGACTACGCTGTCCCATACGCATAGCCATGATCCGTGTGGACTCACTGGAGGCAAGCTTCTACGCCGCTGATGCGGCCCTGCGCGATAACCAAGTCCCACGCCTCCAGCTCACATTGGACCATGACCTCCGCCGGCTTCGTGCGCTGTTCTCGCCAGAGCTTGCGGGGAGGCTGACCCATCTTACACTCTGCCTGCTGTTTTCAAAATACTGTGGCGGCAACCGACCATTGACAGAGCAGAGCCCCACACTGCGAGGGGAGGACATTCTCGTACGTTTATATGGTAGTATTCGTGGATCCGCTTGTCGCTCACCATCACGCGCTGGGGCCGCTCTGCACAGAATACACTCGCAGCCGCCACTGAACCGCTGCGGAGACTCACGCACCTCCGTGTCGTAATCGGCACTAGGCTGCGACTAGGCGAATATGTGCCCCGAGTATTTGCGCTGCGGGACGAAGAATACGCGCGCACATTCCACGCGTGCAGCTTCGATTTCGCCGGAACTGCCGCCGTCCTCGCCCGCCCTCTCCCATCCTTGCAGTACATCTTCCTCAAAACGAGCGGGTCTTTCGCGAGCTTGATGCAGTCGGATGATCCAGAGAGCTGCCTTCGTTATTGGCAGCCATATGAGTGTTGGCATGCCGAGCGTGGGTGGCGCGTCGCAAGACCTACCAGTGGCCTGGAGGGATCGCGAGAGCGTGGGGGGAGTTGCACCCTTGTAGAGCTGCATGAAGACGTCGTGGAGACAATCATCAGGAAGGAGGAGCTGGATATCACGAAGTCGGACGAGGTGAACCCGAGTCGAGTTTTGCGTGGCACACGCAAGCCGCGAAGCTTCGCTGAACAAGAACCCAGGAAGCACTCCGCCCTTAAACTTGCTCCTCTGTTGCGCAAGGCGACTCGCAGGGGGGTGAGGCTGGTCCGGCGTGAGCGGAATAGTATTATGATGATGGATTTTGTCCCGCGATGTTGCAATTGTACAAACTTCAGGGGCCCGTACTGTGTTATCTCTATGCATAAGCCGTGTCTGCTAGTACATCATACTAAATCCGAGTTCGGCACTCCGCATAAGACGTTGCGGCTCGTCCGCTGGTCATAATTCGCTTAGATTAGATTATCTGTGTATCTTGCTGCGCTTTCAGGCGCTTGAACTCTCTTGTCGTCGACCGCTATCTTAGGCTTACTGGCTCGCGGTCACCGCGTCCTCGCGCGAGAGCTCTGTACAAATATCAGACACTGCCAAGGGTAAGTACATTAGTGTCTCATATAGACCTTTTCATTGTGTGCTAACGATCGCTATGATCCTCTGTAGAAGTGAAATGGAGACTCCGAGACTCAACATAGACGTGTTGACCGTCGTCTGCGAGTTTCTTACCGAAGTCTCTGATTTCCTCTCCGTTTCCCTCACCTGCCTGCTCTTCTATCCACGTCATCGCACTCCGATGGCTCCTTCTTATGCATCTAGTATTCCTCAAAAGTGGATCGCCAATCCATCGCTTCCATTCATTCCTTTTCGCCGACGCTCCTGCCCGTGTTCCATATCTCCGTGTCCTCCACATCGACCTGATGTGGCCCAAAGCCGAGGCCGATGACGCAACTCTACTCCTCAGCATCCTTGCTGCATTCAAAGGCCTTCAAAGTCTCACAGTAGCATTCCAGCACGAAGCATTCCAAATTGTTGCCAATCCGGCCTTCCTCCACGCGATATCTACCATCCCCAGCCTTCGCTCATTCGCTTTCCGCAGCTAGTCCATCGATGCGCTCGCAGTTCTCCAAGATTTTCATGCCCCTGTGCGCATGCTTAGAATACACTCCAGCAACATACCCGCCACCGCACGGTACCCCGCTTTTCTCGAACACTTTCTCCCCAGCGCTGTCGTGCGCACTGTCGAGGAACTGGAGCTTGACCAACTCACATTTGAGGTAGATGATGCCGTGCTGGGACTTTCCAATGATGTTGTACCATCTGTCCTCGATGTGGCGCCGTACACCGCCGTGCGCTCGCTCACTGTGAAGTCGCTCGAGGGACGGCCTTTTCTCGGCCTCCTGCAGCACCTTTTCCCTGCTCTGGACGGCACGCTTCACCTCGGCAGACTCCGCCCACAGCGTAACGGCGAGGTATACGCCACAATGCACGCTGAGAACCGAAGGTCTCAGGAGAGAGACGCAGATGGCTCGTCGCGCGCATGGCAGAAACTCGATCGCGTCGTCTGCACTGCACCGATGCTCTACGTCTTAGGTTTGCGCTGCCCCATCCGACTCGCCATGGTCGGGTTGTTGCGGGCGCGCGAGCACGGCTGCCTCGCAGCTGCCGCCCTGCGCGAGAACCCCGTTCTGCGGCTGAAGCTCTCTGCTCTTCATAATCTTGATCCTGCATTTGGCGAGGTGTTTTCGCGCGAGCTTGAAAGCACTCTTACACACCTTATGCTACCCCTAGTCTACTCCAGTGACTATGGATCCAACTCGCCATCCTGAGATGGCGGGGAGCTCAAGTGGGATAGAGTTCTGGTAAGTAGCCTGTGCACCTCGGAAGAACATGCACTTATCGTGTACCATATTCGATAGCAAAACATTATCTCCGCTATACAGCTGCTGAACGAGCTTACCGACCTTCGCATCGTATTCGGTGTCGGTGTCTATGTCCACAAGGACATGCCATGGCCTTTCGCGCCTTGGGGAGAGTACGCACACACATTCCGCGAGTCGATTTTCAACTGGGAAGGAACCGCTTCAGCGCTGGCTCGCGCTTTCCCGTTGTTGCAGAACATCTTTCTAACAACCAACGGATTCCTCTCGAACTGGAACGACGAGTCGTCTGAGGGTGTTAGTTGGAAGCCGTATGAAAGTTGGCACATCACACGCGGCTGGCCAGTCGTGACTTCGTCCTCTGGGACTGATGGTGCATCAGAGGGAGAGCACGGTCTTGTAAGGCTGCATGATAATATCGCAGAGACAATCATCAGGAAGGAGGAGCCTGTTCTGTCAGAATTGGACGAGGTCAGTGTCGCCCAATATCACCCATGGGAGCAAGCATTAGTGCTGACGCTGCTC
Organism: Ganoderma meredithae; assembly: GCA_022814645.1. Lineage (NCBI taxonomy): Eukaryota > Fungi > Basidiomycota > Agaricomycetes > Polyporales > Polyporaceae > Ganoderma > Ganoderma meredithae. The sequence goes on along the minus strand of JAKLMY010000328.1, from coordinate 21,213 downwards.
TTGTATGCAGGCGAGGCTCCATTTGGGCTATAGGTGGGGCTGTACCGCACCGCCCTTGTCCGTGCCGTAATACGCCTCTCTTGCTGTAAAATTTATGTAATTTGGGCAGGACTCTCAAACCCTTGTAACTTCCTTCTCATCTAGATATCTTGGGTCGATGGTTCAGAAACTATAGCCCCAGGGCCTCGAGGAGGAGTTGTCGACGTGTTGTCCACCCTACGTTGCACACTCCATTCTGCCTGTGAAATTACTACAAACTTGAGTTCGACTCTCAGAGCATGCATCTAGTCCCCGCACATGGGAACCAGGGTTTCAGTAAACCCTAAGGTCGTCGTGCGGAGGAGGGACACCGATTCAGGTACTGTGTCCTCTCCGAGCATGCACGGCGAGTGCACGACATCTCGTTCTCGTTCTCTTCAGGAACAGGGAACCCGTTTCTTCCTCCGTCGAGCGACGGCACCGTACGGCTCCGGTGCGTGGCGTCTCGGGTATACCTCAACCAGCATGAACCCCAGCATGAGCGACGCAACACTGACCGTACATACGCTCAACGTGATAGTTGTATAGATGGTTTCTGTGGACCATACACATTGAACTACTCTTCTGTTTCTACGGTCAGGTCGATGATCGCGTCCGGGTCCATATCTCGAATGACTTTCTTCCGTTTCACCAGCAGACGATTCCTCCGTCCATCTGCAAAATCTGCGTGCTCAGAATGAGCGATTCCCTGCTGCGAAAGGCTGGTCGTGGCATTGTGCACTTGGAGTCCCGCGCATGTGGGCGATGCCATAGGCCTATTCGCCGACTCCATGCCCCGAGCAATCATCTTGTACTGTTCCAGATACCGATTGATTGCTTCAAAGATGTTAAGGGTCAGTCAACAATTCGTCTCCATTATGGGTTCATTTGCGCATACCCGCTGCACGCGCTGGCTTTCGCGGGATGTTCACCCAGGCCTCCAATGTTCGCCTGGGATAGTTCTAGGGACCGCGGCAATCAGACGAGCTCAATATCCATGTCCATATCCGTATCGTACGGCACCCAGAGAGAACACAAAGATGATATACTGACCTCTGGCCTCTGCGCGAACTCTCGCCAGGCAGCGACACGATAGCGGCGCAGCTCGCGGTTATCACCCTTCTCGAACCGATACAGAGCCATCGCACGGAGGTCCGCATCTGTAATTGGTGTACGTGGCCTTGACCGCTGAATGGACTGAGAGGGGCAGATCGGCGCCGTTTGGCTATTCTTGCTGACGTAGGAATGCAATTGCCGCTGCTGATTGCAACCTGCTGACTGCCCCGGGTCGCGATAAGTTGATCCTTCGTCGTCGCTCAGCTGCTCTGATTCCAGTTCCGACTCAATTTCGCCTCTGTATGTCGTACGATCAATATGGTGTACGACATACAAGTCCACAAGTCGAGCCTCTTACCGCCGAAGATGCGTCCGCTCGTTCGTCAGCGTGACGGTCGAAGACCGCGACAGCCAATGTCTCGAACTTGAACGAGTGTGACTGCGAGATCTGGTGAAACTTGCGGATGCATGTTCAATCTTCGAATGGAGGGTCTCAAAGTTGGCGATGAACCACTTTCCCCACACTGCCAGTGCCGATGAGCCTCCATAGCCACAATATGAGGACAAAAAGTACTTACCACGCTCCGGAAGTCCGTTCTTCTAGAGTCACCCGCGACATCAGTTCCCCCTGTGCTTAGAGCGTGCTCGAAACGTGAAAGCGTACCTCGCTAAGCTCCCTTAATACCTGCTGCAACATTGGTCCACCATCCTTCCACTTCCGAAGAGCGTGTACGAGTGCCTTCTCATCCTCGACAGACAGGTCTGTGGACACCGAATTTCCTTCGTTACGCAGGCGGTCGTTCGACCTAGTTGATCCCGTTTTCAGCTGCGGTAGCGGTTGTGACTGTGGCGGGATCAGACCGATCCCAGTGTGGTAGTGTGGTAGCCCCGTTCCGATGTTGAAGATGATTTGAGGCGTAGTATGCGGCTGCGGCCACGGTACCCCAGTGAATCCTTGGTGCGGTGGAGGCTGCATCTGAGGGAACCGGGCGATGAGAGGCAAGCCTCAAAACGGCAGAGAGGGGAGAGACGGGATAATAGGAACTGACCACGAACTCTGAGGGCCAAATATATGGAGGACAGGCCGGCGGGGATGCGGCGTGTATCATATCACCGTCAGCACATTGTGAGCAACGTCGAGGGTATACAACCTACTCTTGCAGCTAAGAAAGAAGCTAGGTATGTTATTATTATTCATCGAGCAACTCCAAATACCATTCGAAGCGACACCCTTAATGCTTCACCACCCTGGCGCCCGGCTCGTCACTCATCTGGATGGGACATGTTGGGGTGACTGGCGTTGTACTTGTGGTTCAGCCTCGCGTTTTCTCCATCCGGTGTTGCAGGAACGAGTGACACAACTGTTCCCCATGCATTGCGCGCTCATTAGAGCCTTCAGTGTCGAATGTTTCTATACATTACATTCTCTATCCACATGTACACAGATGAGAGATAACACAGTAACGTTCAAGATACACCACGTACAATAGGTCTCCCCAGCAACTTAGGCATGAAGAGCGTCGACTCCGTGGGGCAAAAAGACCTACACCAATAGGTCCGCCCTGAAAACTTGTCGTCAGCCATCCAGAAGCAAATCAAGTTACTTCCTCCGTTGAATCCGCCTATCAACTCGTGTTCATTCGCTGTCGAAGCCAGCGCCAGCTCTCCAGTCTAACTCGCTGCATTCTGGCTCGACAGATGTTCCTTCCGTGGTCGCGCCCCGTCATCCAAGCCACCCTTCACAAGCTCCGGATCCGCAGCATACCAAGTTCATCCTCACTACGTTAGAGCTTATGCGCTGCTGCGTGTGGTCCCTAGAACACCATTTTAGGCTTTGTGGCCTCGGTCTCCTTCTGGTACTCCTTCAAATACTCTTCGATTGCTGTGAAAGTGAGTGAAATTCAGATGATGTTCCGAGCGAACAGGTGGAGCAGAACTAGCACGCACCCGCTGCATGCTTCGCGCTGAGCGGCGTGATGCATGCCCAGCCAGCCAACGTCCGCTTGTGGTTCTACAGCCCTAATCCCGAAGAAAGAAGAGACGTGATGATCAATATCCGACTCTATGAGCGACCACCCTTCACGTAACATAGCTACGTTAAGCTCAGGGAATGAGTACTGACCTCCGGACGCACGGCGAACTCGCGCCAGCGCGCGTAGTTGTAGCGACGGAGCGTGGCGGGGTCATCATCGCCCTTCTCGAACAGATATCGTGCCATGGCGCGGAGGTCCTCAGGCGTGATGGGGCAAGCATGCTCGCCCGCATGTGACAGAGCTCGGGTCCGATGTGAGGTTGTGTTCATGCCGATGTTGTTGGTGACACGCCTCGAACTTCGGCGGCGGTCAGTTCAAGATGAGGATGCGTGAGCATGGATGGAGAGCGTCTTACCGACATCGCGCGTGTTCGTTCGGCAGGGACTGTGGTAGCCGTTTGCTCGCTGCTGGACGATCCCAGGACGTTCCCTGGCCGCCGGATACAGTAGTGGCAGTAGCACCCGCCGATACGCGTTCTTTGACGCTCGGAGTGAGATCAACGTTGGAATTGAGCTCCTCAAACTTCGTGATGAACCACCTCTGCCACTCTGCCGCCATAGTTAGCCCATCCGCAACGAGGGAATGAGAAGAATGGTAGTACTCACCTGTTTCAGTATGGCCATTCGTCTAGATACGCACAGAGTAAAATCAGCAGCCTTGAACTACTCGGAATCTTTCCGGACACGTGAGGGCGTACGTTGCTAAGCGTTTCAAACACCTCCGGCATCATCAGCTCGCCTCGCTGCCACCTCTTCAGAGCCTCGATGAGCGCCTTCTTGTCCTCTGGGGAGATGTCTTCTCGGTTCTTGTCCATGACCTCTACAGCAGCACTTCTCTCGTCATCTTGGATCGACCTCAAGACGTCTGCTACGATCGTATGGAACCAAGGAATAGGTTCTCCTGTGATAGGGACTGACGGTAGAAATTGAGGGGACGACAGCATAGGCATAATCTCCTCAATTCTGAGTCACGGAAAGTTCCGAGCAGGACCTCTGGCACCGAATTTGGCGCTTGTTGAACTCGGACGCAGTGGTCCCTCGACACTCTCTATCTCCGACTCTCGCTCGCTCTGTCTCGTCCCATCACCCTCGAGCTCAACTTGTACGTATTATACTGGCACTGTAATACACTTGCAACACATGTCTTTCTCCGGAAACTCTCCTCCACCATTCTTTGCAGCGCCATGCCAAGACATGACTACTGTTGACGCGCTGCAACTCCTCTCGCAACAAATCGTCGTCCAAGTCCAAGCTTTGGTTAGCATTTCGCCTCAGGATAAGACGTAGGTACAGTATGGTGGCGTTATTTCTTGAAAGAACTAACACGAAGGCCTTGTTTGTGGCACAGGCATTCTGACCTGGTGAGCTTCGGCCTACTACGCGAGTCAGCTCTAAGTCCCTTCCCTTCCCTAACTATCCCGATGCTAGCTTCAGTCGCTCTACGCCGCGTTCGGTCAAGGCATCGCAATTGCAGGGGGCTTATAAACGCCGCTGCTCTCATCAATCGTCTCCCACCGGAACTCATGACGACTATCTTCGCGCTTTCTCCCCGTTCAAGCTTACGCTCGCCTGAGAATGGGTATGGGGCTCAGCATCCACCGGAAGATTGGCCCTTCAACTTGAAGGAGCTTCGTGTCGACGATCTACACAAGATTCCCAAAATATGCAGACACTGGCACGAATTAGCCCTCGCAACGCCAACCTTATGGAGCACCGTAGTCACTCATTCTCGGCCCAGACAATGCGGCGAGTTCTACTTGGCACGTAGCATATATCTCCCATGCGACATTTCCGTTGGCTTGACCGTGCATCTCAAAACATATTCGAAGCCCACACCACACAGCATTCAGAAGATGACCAAATTCATGCTAACGAACGCTTCCAGGATTCGCGAACTCCACATATGGAGTTCATCAGCCATTGAAGACCTGCCACTATTCTTGCGGTCGTTCAATGCAATTGCGCTTGAACACTGCACGATTTCGATTAAGGGAGTCCATACACCTACATCGTCTGGATCAGCACACATGTCCCTTTTCCCCAACGACAGCACCAGGCTGCGCTCTCTGTATCTTGACAGCCTGAAAGTCCTTCCGGAAAACAAATTTTCCGCGTTGACTCGCCTCAAGATAGAGTTTGTAACAATGTAGCCCGATACTGGCCTATATCTGGAGGTGGATGATGTGGTCAAGTTCTTGGCTGGTAGCCCAAAGCTGGAGGAGGTATACCTTCACTACGTTCCTCTTCCGAAGGACATTTCATCCTCCAAGCATGCTGTCTCCCCCACAACGATCTCCCTTCCCTGGTTAACCCACCTTTCATTTTTATACCATCCTGGGCCAAGTGACAGATATGATGCCGATCACGTCGCAAATGCGATCGATCTCCTCCTCGAGCGAGTCTCGATCCCGGCGACCTGCCACATGTATCTCGCTGCCCCATATGCCACGGGCAAGAACCCATACTTCCACAACAGCGCTGCAGGCATACTGGCCAGCGTATGTCGCCGGGTTCCAGGGAAAGATGCCGTCTCGCATATATTCCTCCGCCTGCCCGCACCCGACATCAGGGTCTCCAGCCCCATGCAGCTGGTATTCCGCCAAGGCTCCCTCCGTCTCCTCATCTCCTGCTTGCCCAGCGCGACGAGCAGCTTCCTGTACCACAACCTCTTCTGCGCCTTTCCATACCTCTTCGCCCCCACGCGCGATCTCCGGATCCACTACACCAACCCCGCGATGATGGCCTCGCTCGACTTGCAGTTTCCGTTCCCCGCCACACTGTTTCCCAACATCACTGCACTTGCGGTGATTCAGGATATAGACGGATGGTGGCGGCCTCGCCCGAAACCCGCCCTCCGCGCGGGACTCGCCCACCTCGTCCGAGCACCCCAGACCGGGTCACAGTCGATATCCTCATCGACTGTGCTCGACTCCGACTCCGAGGTCTGGCAGTCCCCCTCTGGCGGTGCCAATTCTGCACGCTGGCTGGGCACCGATCGCGGCGGACGCCAACCGTTGCCCGAGCCGGCACGGTACCCTTCGTTGGACACGTTGTGGACTACGTTAGAGTCGGGCGACGAGATCGCAGACCTCGAGACGACGCTCGCAGCGCGCGCGGCCCTCGGCTTGCCGATCCGCCGCCTCGTCGTCACGCTCCGCTATTCCTCAGCGGCGATGGACACGGTTCTGGACGATGTTGCGCGGCTGCGCGCCCTCCGAGACGCACAGGAGGTTATTGTGATGGACGCAGAGGGCGCGAGCGGGCTCTGGGAGGCCGACTGGTTGGTGAGGCTGCCGGAGAGGTACGACCTGCCCTCGACTATCCAGAGGGACTGGCCGATCGCGTGGGAAGGGCAGAAGGACTACTAGAGTCCGAGTCTCTGAGGCTCCGTCCACCTCTGTATCCCTCGGTCCACCAACCAGAACCCCTCAGGCTTCCCCTACCCCGACTTTTTCTGCGCCTTCCGCTGGCACCTCTTCGCCACTACAGAGGAGCTGCGTATCCACTATGCCAGTGACCCTCAAGCAACCGCCACGCTCAGCGGCGAGTTCTTCAACATCGCAACACCCTTGGTGATCCGGATCGTCCGAGTCGAAAGGGGGTGGCCCATGGATCTAGTATGTTCTCTCCACTCCGGGCTCGCGCACCTCGTCCAGCCACCATCCGGCGTGGCCCTCTCTCAAACCTCTCAGGCCCGGGCTGGCATCGCTGAGTCCGAGTCAGAGTCGGCAGAACACAGCTGTGTACTGTACCCGGCGCCGGACACAATTATTGTGGGCGCCTGTTGGGTTGAGCGACGAAATCGAGGAGCTCGAGAGGATGCTCGTGGCTCACGCCGCCCTGGGATCCGCCGCCTCGTCGTCACACTGCGCCACTCCCCGCTGGCAGCGGATTCTCGGAGTTGGAGTTGGACAACGTCCGAGCGCGGCTGCGGCTCCTTGACGTCGCGGAGCTCGTCGTGGTGGACGGGAAGGCGTCGAGTGAGCTTTGGGAGGCGGACTAGTCGGTGAGGCTGCCGGACAGGTGTGACTTGCCTGCTTGTATTCACCGGGACTGGACGACTGTGTGTGTGGGGCGCTGCGCCGAAGTAGATGAGGAGGAGGATTGGGAACCTGAGTGTGCTCGTCTGTACGAGGACTCGGATGGCTGTTGGTTTATTCGCTGACATATGCCAGAAATATCACGGAGAGTCGTGAAGTCCGTGGCGTGCAGACTTGGATGCGATGAGATGTTTTTATGGAGCACCTAGGTCAGACACGTTGTCCCCGTTCCCGAACTGCAATAATTAATATTCTGAATCTTGCCTTTTGCACTGGCGGTCACGCGGCTCCTGGCGTGCAGACCGCGCCGGAGGGACTTGTTGTGCCTGTTTCAGGCTTGACTAGACTACTATGCGCGCGCAGTGCATCCTTTTTAGGTGCAGCGAATAGCATACAGTACTGGTAGTCTTCTAAAGTGAAAACATTCTTTTGCACATTTATATTGCTCGACCACTGCTGACTCCTCAACACAAGACATGATATACACGCACTTCCAGACGTGCGTTCTGGACCACTAGAATCAGGTCCCTCAGCGCTGTCACGACTTGCTCACAGATCCACCCAACGTGCATTTCCGCTAATAATGATTCAGAGGATACCCGCACCGCCGACCCTGGGGACAGCCTCTCCTTCCTCATGCGCACTCCTTACACCCTGATACCACGCCCTCGACAACGACGCCCACGACGGCCCAGGATTAGGAACATGGGCCTGACTCTCCTGCAACTCGGCTAGGCCGCGTTCCAGGTCCGCTGCCTTCATCTCCTTGTAGCGGATCGTGCCCGCAGTGTACACGTGCGGCGCGACCTTGTCGTCGTTCTTGCCCAGACATGCTGTTCGTAATGTGCCGCCACACCGGCGCGGGCGCCCGGCGGAGACGATGGCGTTCTGAAGGCCGGGGATCGAGGTGGAGAGGCGCTGCACGAACGCCTGCACGTCCAACTGCTCGAGCGTGCGCTCCGCCAGCGTGAACGACTTGAGGTCCAGGTTCAAGTTTTCGGAGGCGACGCCAGTGGAAGTGGACGCCGATGGTGCGCTGGTGGTAGACAGGTCGGGATCGGGCGTCGCATGGGAGCGAGGCACTTCGTCGAGGGCGTCCTCAGGTGGCGGGGTGATGTCGCGCAGCACAAGCTGGATGTCGCTCAGCTGCAAGCCCCTCATCACGGCTGCGATGTCGGCCTATACACAGAAGACCAGAGATCTTCAGCTGACATCCATCTCCACGACAGCGATCCAGCGAGACTCACCAATGTCTGCGCGATGTCAATATTGCGATCAACATCGCCCGCCATCAAGTCGACACTGAGCTCGAGGGCTCGCAAGCCTGCCGCGCCCTCGCTGCGCAGCACGTGAAGGAAGTCCGACGAAAGCACGGACGAGAATGGCTGGTCTTCATACACGAGCGTGAGGTGCGTCGGGGGCGCGGACGCGAGGACCTCCGTGAGCGCACGCGGCGCGCGGACCCCAGGCACGTCCTTCACGGTGAGCCGCGGGATGTGGAAGGTCAGGCCGAGGGCCCAGAGGTCGGAGAGCGGCCCGCTGTAGTTCTGGATGTCCTTCCACATAAGGGGCCTCGAACTCGACCACGCCCTCGCCGTCGTCGGTGAGGGCGAGCTTTTGGAGCATCATGTTGACCTGGCGCTGAGCGCGCGAGACACCGAGCTGGGTGTACTCGCTGATGATCGTGCGGTGGCTCTCAGAGGTGAGGTGCACGAGGTTGGGGAGCGCGTGGATGTACGGGATCGGGCTGGGCGCAACGTTGTTGCAGAGGATGAGGCTGCGGACTTCTGGATAGATCGTCTCGGGCGGAAAGAGCAGGCCTTCGGACTCCGTGTAGGCATCACACCAGAACCCGCACATAAGCTCTTGGAGGGTGGACGCAGATTGCTGGAGCAGCTGCAGGGGGTGCCTCGATGGGATGAAGGATTGACTGGGGTCGATGCCGGGCCCGAACTGGCCGGCTGGGTGGAAGAGGATACTTGCGATGAGGAGCTTGGACTGGAGCGTCCTGACCATCTCACAGGACCAAGCTCCAACATCGGCTATCATCAAGAGCTTGACGGTCTGAAGCGAGGCGAAGGCGGGGAGAAGGTAGGGATATGCTGCGAAAGATTGCTCCGCTCGGAGACAGAGGCGTACCAGGTTCGACATGCGGGGAACGATTTCCGCCAGCATTTTGGCGGCAGCTTCGGGGAGCGGATCGATGAAGACTTGAAGTGCACGCACGTAGGAGCATCGCGAGAGATCCTCAGCCTGGAGGAAGCTCAAGAGTGAAAGGGCTCACTGCTCCGATTCATCGAGGATGACGGGTTGCTGAAGGATAGCCTTTGCTCCTTCATGGTAGAGAAATCGACAGGTCTCCATGATCGATGTTGCAGTTTTCATGGTAGACATGGACAAGATGGACAATAGGATGTCGCTGTTCAGCGGTGTCGATGGTGCAGACATGTCTATAGTTTGTCCAGATTAGCGAATCTACACGACCACTGGGCAGACGGGCGATGGCACTTACTGGAGCTCTTCGTGAGGTAGCGAGTGGTGGTCCGAGACACCGAGGCCTTTACGTCAAGGTACCCCGCGAAGATGGTTCTGGCCGTAAATCACGGGTGCTCAAAGGGAACTCTGGGAACTTCAGGTGCCCTGGGAGAATTTTGCGATGATTCCTAGAACTCAAGGTGCTCTAATAAATGTTGCCAACCTGAAAAAGGGGGAATCTGTGAGATGCTGCTCACCATGCTGAATCTCATCTCCGGGCCGGGACAACGTGGCAATAAGAGGGTACCTTGGGTTCAGCCCCAGGAGAGGAGTTCTGCAGATTTAAACATACTATTGGAGACTACTGCGGTCAGATATTTGACACGAGGAGGCACGGATAGTGCAAGAGAGACTCGAACGTCCAGTGTGAAGGCGGTGATGTGAGCGGAGGCGGAGTTGGGGGCTGCAGTGCATTCCCATGATCGATCAAGCGCTGAACACTCGACGTTCTCGACTTCAAATTCAAGTCGATGCCGGTTCGCTGCTTGCATCCATTGATCACAAGTCTTTGTCTGCGCTATAATCGACATCTAATGGAATTTTTTCAGGACACCTGGAAACATTTTCATGCAGCTTCATGCCAGAGCATGGGCACCGATGCATTGGAACAAGTCATCAAGCAGATTGTCACTGAAGTCTGGAGTTTGGTCAACGAACCCTGGGCAGAGGAAGAGAAGTACGTCTTTCTGGAATCAAATTCAACACTTATTTTCATGTTTACCATATGCCGGGCTGCAGGTATGGTCTGGTAAGCTTGTTGTGTTACGCGTCGACTCTTCCCTGGTCCTAGCTTCAATCGCTCTACGCAGGGTTCGCGCGGGGGATCGCTATCATTGGAGGACTCATGAACGCTGCATCTCCCATCAATCGTATTCCTCCAGAACTCCTAGCGACCATTTTCGCTCTTTCTCTCCGAGCTTCAGGAAGAAAGCGAGTCCAAGTCCGAGGCCCCGGAAGACCGCGAGTCCGAGCCCCAGCCGCCGTACAGAGCGTTGGACACGTTTTGGACGTCCATAGTGTTGAGCGACGAGATTGAGCTACTCGAGGCGGCGCTCGTGGCCCGTGCTGCCCTCGGCTTTCCCATCCGCCGCCTCATCGTCACACTCCTCTATTATATACAGGACGACATGGCGCGGCTGCGGGCTCTCGGTCCTGAGGAGGTTATCATTATAGACGGGGAGGGCTTGAACGAGCTTCGGGAAGTCGATTGGTTGACGAGGCTACCGGAGAGGTATGACTTGCCATCTACTATTCATCGGGATTGGCCTACTGCATGGGGCATGCAGAAGTAGGGAGGATTCGAATATGGGTGTCTGTACGCGGATGGTATGGCGCTCTTCATGTAACTCAGACAGTACTGATTGGTAGAGTTACGAGTACCGCACAACACTCCGATTCACAGACGATTAGTAAATGCATATGGGACTGTCACGTTCTAAGATGTCGATATATCCGGATCCTAGTCATCAGAAGACACCATAATTCTAAGTCGGCCGTTACACAAGTGCTTCTGAGTGCTCCTCCAAATCTCCGCCGAAGTACTCTCCTCTTGCGCGCCGGGACGGCGAGACTTGGAAAGGCTGAAAGTCATTCGAAGTTGCGGCGAGCGATGCTGCTTAGAATATTTCCCATGAGCATAACCTTTACACAGCAGGACACGGGGCCCTGAGGCTCCTCCCGTCACGAATGTTCACCTTGCGGTTTCCTCTCATCGAGCTACAACTCATGTCGTACGTCTAGAATACGGATCCAGTAACCTAGTTAGCAGCAGTCGAAGAGCGGATTCGTGAAACCTACTCGCGCTCCAATTCGAAGCAATGCATCCAATCACTCTTCTGTCTCGGTAGTCAAGTCAATGGGGCAATCGCCGCTGGTGAGCTGTCTCCGAGTCGGATATTTTGAGGACGTCACAGACCTGTTCTGTTGGTGGTGCACTGGTCAACCTGTCTGTGATTTTGCGGCCAAGGTATCATTCTGGTACTTCTTTACGAGCTGGTTAATGCCTTCACAACATTTGGAAGGAAATGAGGTAACGTTCAGGGTCAGCCAATTGACCGCTACGTACGGGCTGCTTGACTCGCAATGCGAGGGACACCGATCCAAGCTTCCAATGATCGCTTCTGATTCTAAACGCCAACACGATTGTGAACGACGCATCGTTACGACGAGTGGATAATCAGTTTGCATGCGGGACGGCAGTCGCTCACCCGTGGACGCTCTGCAAACTCGCGCCAGCTGGAGCGCTTGTAGCGGCGTGTTTTGGGGTCACCCTTCTGGCATATTTACAGCGCCATCGCGCGGAGATCAGACTTCGTGACAGGAAAATTACTGCGGTGTGTTGTTGTTTTTCCTTAGAGTCTACTGGTTTGAGGACGTGGATAGAATGCGGCCCTGAAAAGCGGTAGATCTTCATCGTCGCTCGACGCCGAGTCTGACCCCTCTGACTCTCCGCTACACATAGGGATATCGCGTGAGCACGGTCAGCGATATGCACTCCAGTACCCATAGTTATATATCTGACATACCTGGATCGGCCTCCAACGGTGGTAGTAGAAGACCAAGACGAGTGGTTGCTAGACACTGAACGAGAATGCAGGCGGACTTGGGATATAGCTTTTCGAAGTTCGCAATGAACCACGTATTCCATACTGCCATCATCGTAAGCCTTCCCATAAATGTGTGACATGACTACTAGGAAGGAACTTACCGATTTCTTCATGGCCGTGCGTCTGAAATGCCGTGAAACGTCAGTGACCGCCTGCTCGGCAACATTGCGAGTATCTGAACACTCACCTGGCTTAGCTCCTTGAATACTTGCTGTACCGTTAATCCGCTTTCTTCCCGTTCCTTGAGAGCTTTGAGCAGTACCTTCTCGTCCACTGGGGATAAGTCTCCCGACGACGACGGCGCACCCTTCGAGCTCAATATCGGATTGGCGTCCCCGACACTTGCATCCTTCTCTTTATTCTTTATCTCAACAGACACCGCAGTGACGAGAGCCTGGAACCAAGGCGGTTGCTGCCGAGATTGGGGACCTGTGAGATAGAGTGCTGTTGATGCGGCAACATTTGTCCCACTACCGGGCATGGATGCGCCATGCAGGGAGCGAACATGACCTGCGACGGACATGGTTGCCAAAACGACGCAGGGAATCCTAGTTGTTGCTGGGAGGGCTGCATTTGCAGCGTCATCTTTCCGGTCGCGAGAGGTTGGCTCCGCGATCCCATCGTATGGTGTCGCGGTTTGATCTGGCAGTGCAAGACGTGGTTACATAGCTGAACAAAGCGGACCCACGGCACTTACAGTGGTGTCGAGGACCAACGGGCGGAGGATGGAGATGATAGGAAAGCTGCGGTCTGTATAAATTTGGAATCAGCTGCAGCACGAAACCGCGGGCAAGACTAAGAGCATATGGAGCTTGGACACGCACCGCTGCAGTCGCCCTTGAGGCACCACACACGAGGCCTCATCTGGTCATGCTGTCTGCGAAAGAAGGCCGCGTCATTCCTACAACAAGTGACAAGCAAATGTCGTCACACCGTAATCGCATCTGTGAAAGTCAAATCCAGGGACAGAAGACGGGACCTGGTGTGAGTGGCATTGGTGGCGACGCGGAGGAGAACTTGCCTTCTAACCTCGGCGCCACCCTAGAACTGTTCTGTGGAAGAAGAATGGGCAAGCTACGCTTCAACTCCGCGGCGTCGACCATCGCCTGGTCACTACACACCTTCACATGTAGGGATACTAGCGACTGCAGGCGATTCTAAAAGCTGGAGGGGCTCATCATCAATATCCATATCCACGGGTCTAAGGACGGTGTACGAACTCGCACCTACGAGCATACTCACTGAGGTGTATCTCCAAATCGTCACCCTTCTTGAACTGGTACAGCGGCACTATGAAAGCAGTCATTGCTGTGACTCGGGATAGGCCGCTTTTCCGCCTCGTGGGCTGCGTTATCTGACTCGTATGGATTTCCGCCAAGACATCTGGATTGGGTAAGGCTGCCCAAAAAGCTCTCGCTGCTCGTTAATACTGTCCGCTGAGACCGGCTGGCTGCGTGGTACGGCGGCTAGGACCGTGAGAGTGCATCGTCGTAGTGTAGTGATGAAGGAACTGACAGTTGTTCGCAAACCAGCCTCCAAGAACCATCCACCATGTTGCAATTGCGATCCGCCTTCAAGCGTCAGCGTATTCTGAGCCGAAGTTCACGTTCTAAGTCGGGCTCAGCTATATAGACCTCCCAGCATTGTCGTTCATTTGTCTACAGGGCACGAACACACTGAAAAGCCGTCAACAGCAACAGTGAATGCACCGGACGAACTTTGTACTGATCTCGAGCCCGATATGCCCCCCTACTCCTCCTTCTCGCCAGTCAAGTCAATGGTCTCTATCCGGTCGACGTCCACATCTCGATCCGTTTTCGCCATGTTCTCCAAGCCTAGACATCCGCCCCCGTCTTCTTATCCGCGCCAACCTTGTGTGTGACCTCGAGTGCGATGTCCCGAAGTTGCGCCCCAGCCGCCGGAAGGGACGAAGTAACGGGCCGGATAGACTTAGATTCTGCGATCTCACCTCGCAGCCTGTACTCTCTCACGTACCGGTCGATCGCTGAGGGAGTGGTGCAGTCGTGGGAGTCAGCACGCACTCGCGTACTCACCCTCGAGGGCAGGGAAGCGGTTAACGTGTCGGGTGCGTGCCTACGGCTGCGCGGGATGCACGTCCACGCCGCTAGCATCCCCTTGTGATTCTGAGGGCGCACTCGCGGGTTGGTCAGTACTAGCTTGCGAGCACAGTAGATGCAAAGTTGGCATTACAGGACTCACCTCTGGGCGATGCCTGTAGCGGCCCGTCTCGCCGTTCTCGCATCGGTACTGCGCCATTGCGCGGAGGCCCACATCCGTGACTAGGGCCTACAGCTTGGCCCCGCGTGCCGGCTTGTCAGTACCGGTCACAGGTGTCTCTGTGGTGCCCGTGCCCGGTCCGTAAGCACGAGGAGACGAGTTGTCCAACTTGTTGAGGTAGGTTACCTTGTCCCATTTCAACCCCGAATCAGAATCTTCGCTGTACCGATATTGCATGGTCAGTGCTGAGCGCCCCACTCGTGTATACGGAACGATTCGTGTCAAGAATCAGACAATATGCTCCAAGCTGTGCTGGTCGAAGACCGCGACAAATGCTTCCTAGATGCTGAGCGCGGACGGGACGACCCTGAAGTACTCGACTGCACGGATGGATTCGGGACATCTGCAGATGCGCACTGTCCAGCAACGGGATGGATGTCCAGTTGGGAAACGAGCCGCTTGCAATTTGCGCAGAACAAAGTTGTCCATTCTGTTGTGAAGTCGTGGTAAATTAGTCCATAGAATGGTGACTGGATGAGGGAATAGCTCCAACATAACTCAACATGGCCGTATTCCTAGAGTTGCATGGGAGGCCAGCAGTCATGTACTCGATCTCCGTGCACAAACGCGGAGATACTTACCTTGCTGAGCTCCACAAACTCTTACTGCATGGTGACTTTGCCTTCCCTTCGCCGCCTGAGAGCGTCGATGAGGACCTTCTCATCATCCTCGACAGACATTCCTTCGGGGGCTACGTTCTTCTTGCAGGTGTCCTCAGCCCTTTGAGACGGCTACCACAAGGTCCTGGAACCATGACGGTCGTCCTCCCAAACCTGACAGCTGAGGCGGAGACTGGGAGTGTGGAGGCATCGGATACGACATGGGGTTCTGGGATGTCATCCAAGGGTTAAACACGGGCTGTGGTGCAGATGTATAGGGTAGCTGCTGCAGGAGTCGTGCTTACTGGGACTTGTCGACGGGAAACTGTTTCGGACATCTCATCTTTGCGTCGAGCAGCACTGAGTCTAGTGGAGCGATGAGTGTCAGTACCAATGAAGGAAGAGAACTATAAGTGGGACCAACAGCTAGTATACGTATGTCTGTGGTGTGCAAACGGGCGAAGGGGGATCTAGCCTGAGGAGTCCGAGGCGAGGAAGTCCGGTCAAAATACCACATCGCCTCAAGACATACCCAGACCTCTCCGATGAGTGGCATTTTGACTGCGTGAACATGGCCATGAATGCTAAGAGAGAAGAACCGCACCGTGTAGTACTGAACCAAATAATTCTGCACCTTGTACAAGATGGAGTGCTCCGTGTTTTTCTGCCTCGGCAGAGCCGACGATCGTTCTGCCGGCATTTGCGGCCCACGAGGTTGGTTAACATGGGGCGCACTGACATAATTGTTGCCATAGAAGCGAATACAAGCATGGTGTAGTATCCATGTTGCCATACAAGGGCGATAGGAAGAATGAAGGATGTCGATGAGAAGTCTGAAGACAAGTTCAAGTTGGAGATTACTGTAGTGCAGAGCGCCCGTTCCGAGATCTCCGAGATGGGAGTCCTATGCCGCGCACAGTCCTCCCATCGTGCTCCGAAGCACCTCCCCTTCGTTATACCTGGAGTCTGTTCACTTGCGTGTATCACTATCGTCGTCAGCATCAAGCTAAAAATCAAGAAATACCAGTATAAGCACCCAAAGTGTCTTCGAGGCTAGTTGAGTCTGAGTCGTCTTGCCCGAGAAGAAAGCGCCGCGGCCGGGCTCTGGCATCGTTCGTTCTGGTAGCATTACTCACTGCTGTTTCACGGAACGGCTCGCAGTATTTCCGTGCGTGTTTTTCGATGCAGCCGGGACTAATTCAGATTCAACATGCTCTGCCGTCAACCTTAGGTTCGAGTGCATTCAACCCCCACCCCGCACAGCTCCGAGTCCGGGACAGACCCAAGACGGCTAATATGGCCAAAAGTCATATACAGGACATCATTCCCTCTGTCTCCATATTGAATGGTAATACGGACGTTGCGCTCAATTTGTCCACTTCGCCTGCTGCTATTGTTATTAAGGGGAGCAGTCAGCGTCTGCCGACCTTGGCATGCAAATTGTACTCACGGACTCTACAGAATATCCCCAGTTTATTCGGGGGTTCATGGACAGGGCTTGGACTCTAGGATCTTCAAATATCAAAGTACAGATCAGCGCATCCTTCAAATTCTTGCTCGTCGGACCTGTTATCGACGTGTCCGTCA
This sequence comes from Ganoderma meredithae, assembly GCA_022814645.1. Taxonomy (NCBI): domain Eukaryota; kingdom Fungi; phylum Basidiomycota; class Agaricomycetes; order Polyporales; family Polyporaceae; genus Ganoderma; species Ganoderma meredithae. The sequence goes on along the minus strand of JAKLMY010000328.1, from coordinate 4,442 downwards.
TCGGAGTGCGAGTCGGCGTCTTGCACATGGACAGGATATGAAAACGAAGCAAGGAAGGATGGAAGAGAATCGGTCGGCTGTGCTGCGAACTGGAGCACCACTGACGTCGCAAGTTCTCGCCGGATTTGATGGGAGTCAATTCCGGATCTCGTCATGGACGCGACGCTGGCTTGTAGCTGGTTGAGTGAGAGCATGAAGCGACACAGGATGATCGAGGTTATTCTGAGAGCACGGTGGTTCGTCAGCGAATAGAGCGGGGTCCGAGTGGGGTGGCGAGGAGTTGCGACTCACGGGTCGAAAAACATGGTGGCGAAATTATCCACGACAATGACAGCGTCTGAGACCTGAGGGAAAGTGGAATTAATGATGTAATGGATGACTAATTGACTATGCTCGAAAGACATACCGAGGCCGTCTGCGAGAATACGTCGAAGATATACAACGCTGCGAGAAACCTACGATGCCGATATGGTGAGCTCCGAGTCAGAGATTTTTTGCGATGACAGATGAGGCGTACAGAAAGTAGATGCTTCCTGAATATGTGATATAGGTTAATCATATCTTAACCAGGAATGAGATAGCTCACCATTGTAGAGAAGGAGAGAGCTGACGGTTTTTCCGAGGCTAATGCCCTTGGCGATGCGGTAAGACTGGTAGCTATACCACCAGGTGAGGCCGACGACCAGGAGCTCTTGAATAAATTGCGACGTCCGTATGACAACAACAACTGCAGGCGACGGAAGTGAGCATACTGACAAAATGGCGGATCAGTGGGAGGCGCACTTCTGAAAATGGTAGCGCTTGATCAGTCAGGTCCTGTCGACAACAACAACGTACGACGGATCGGACTCGCCTGATAGACAGCGTGTGAGAAAGAGATTTCGGTGTGCTGCAATTGAATGGACTGGGTAGATTTACAGGATCCCGTAAAATGCATTGAGTCTTGACCAAAGCTGTGTTAACAGCCATACGCAAGGTTAATGCTTAGAGACTCACGAGGAACATTGTTACCGGTGGTAGGACTAGGAGGAAGATTAAAGCCGTCAGCCATCTGTTCCTGTTCGACAGTGCGTAGGCACGCAAGGCAGAGAAGGCTGAAAAAAGCCTACACTGAGTGTAAAGATGTTTTCACAAGAAGATCGCTCGCACCACTGAACGCTAGGATGGCAAAGAGCCCGCCGGTGTTTGAAATCCATCCGCTTGCGATACAGCTGCAGTTCGAGGGCGTGTGTAAGCATGCACCAATGTTCGCCGATACAGAAACTATTTTGAGTCCTGCACGCCGACGAAAGAATGAAAGCGAGATCGCGTACCAGCTCAGACATAGGGAAGTTCGTGGCAATGGCCGCCACAATCTGTATGATCATGGCATAACGGCCGAAAGCATACACAACCAATGCGACAGTGATTCCGGAGCGTCTGCCCCATATGAATCTGATCTCCCTGCTCAGACAGAGGAGCCAGTCATAGATGATAAGTGCTAGATGCCACTGGCAGGTCAGCATCGTGCAGATGCCACGCAGATATCAAAATCAAAGGTCCGCACCAGAAACAGCATTACCGCAGCATGTGGTAATATATCTGCTATTCAATGGTCGGCGATCATGTGAACACTCATGCAACGGACATCAACGTTCCTACTAGGCGTACATGCTTGACATCCCCTGTGCGCTGATATGAGTCTCTGACATTTTTGCAAGGCCTGGGCGGAAGGAAGACCTGTCGGGTACAATAGTATGATAAGAGTGTAAGAGGATGGATGATTGTTGGCGGACGGGTGCGCCGTCCTCGTACCTATATTTTGTGCCACACAGCAAATCCTGTGTAATCACATAGTATGATGCTTCGGAAAAACGCAGCCCCTTTGTTCCACATAGCATCGACGACGATCTGTCAGAACACTAGCATGTACCGCTCGGAAACCTTAACCAACAGTCGGTCAGCACCGCACTATGGGATAGATGGGAGAAAGGGTTTCGGACAAAAAACACACATTAGGCCCTTGTGGTCCTCGAACACACTAGGCCTCGAAGGCATATCTGGGCTAAGAACGAAGAGCGGCTTGAAACGAAGCCTCAAGCTCGACACCGAGGGAGGTGATGAAGATGGATGTATGAGGCGTGAACGTTGCCGTATGGATCCAAGTTTCAGAGGTCCCTAGCAACATCGCAGCATGCACGACATACAGGAGTAGTTTCAAACACCAAATTCTTCAACACCGCTGAGGGAATAGAGCGTTGTAGAAAGAAGCCAAGACGACAGCAAGCGCGTGATGCATAGGTATTAGGACTACGCGCACCGACGCCACCTCTACGGTCCGCGAGTCAGAAATGCTGGCAAGCACTGACTAAGAGTAAATGATGACTCTTGGTTGTTGCGTTGAGACTTGGCTTCCATGCAGTCCTTCAGCCTTCGCCTGCGGTCTACCGCTGGAAGGTGCTCAGGGTCGGCCGGATCAAGGATTGGACTGCCAGCGCTGCGTTTGTGGCTTGCTCGGACATCATCTTGAACAAGGACCTCGGATAAGGAGCCCTGAGTCCAAGACAACGCAACGAGCCGATCAACCCGGGCCATGTCATAGGTGCGCACCCGCAGGTTGCGAAACCGTCTGAGACGTCGTGGTACGTGGCCTGACCTACGCACACGCGTAAAATAAGGATTGTCAAATGAATCAGAGTGCGTAAAGGCAGTTGAACGAGTGGACGAATATGCTGATAATTGGGGCTGGATTGCGGACAACAAGTTCAAACCAGACGGCATAACCGCCCCGAGACCCACACTAGAAGCACACCCGTGACCCGCCGATTTCCCCATCTCCGGCCAAACACCTCAACGATGATCACCCCCTCCCATTTGTCCGGGCGCCGGCATGGCCGCTCTACTAGGACCAGCATGTTCTGAAGGGTAGAATCATGGCCCGCGAGGCGCTGCACGAGCGCGAGTGGCATCCCCCTTTCCGGGCACTTCGAGCATCCGTCACCCCTCCCTGACCAAAGCACACATCGGGAAAACTATGAGTCGCGAAACAAGTGGCCTAGCGATCCCGATCCACGCGAGCGGGCCCCAGAATCCCTGCCCACGCCGCCCACGTCGTCAACCACCGACCATCCACTGGCACGCCGCGCCCACAGTGTCACAGCGGGCTGCCCCACATCCTCACCACCCCCGCAAACATCTCCCGGAGCGCAGGGGCCGGCCCGCGGATCTCCGCACAAGCGTTCAGGTACACGGGCTGCATCCCGCGCATGAACTCGCTATGCAAGCGGCTGTCGTGGCCCATGCACGCGACGCGCACACCAGGACCGTACCGGCCCGAGCGGTCGACCGCGATTATCGTGTGCTGGAGGGTGGGGATCGACTTCTACAGGCTGCGCACGAACGCGAAGGTGTCGAAGGCGTCGACGGTGCGCTCCGCCACGCTGAGCGGTATGCGATTCAGATCTTCCGCGGGGTCCCCGGGCGAATCTTGACTGCGAGCACGAGCCTCTGCAGCGAGGGATGGGCAGCGTGATCGGGGGCCGCGGTTGCAGGGGAGGCGGAGGCGGGCGATACAGCTGCGCTCTCAGACAGGCCGATGTCGCGCACGGAGAAGCGCAAGTCGCAGAGCTGTGGCAGACGGGAAAGCGCGGATCCCAGATCGGTCTAGAACGGTGCGGAGTGTGATTGGGACGTACTCGTTAGCCATCTCCACAAGAAGAGAGAGAGGGGGGGCTCACCAGGACACCGCCGATGTCAAGATCGCGGTCGGCGGCCATGAGGTCGATGACGAACGCCAGGGATGTCAAGCCTAACGCGCCATCGCTACGCAGTGCGGCCAGGAAGCCGCTGCCAACGACATCAGTCAGCGAGTGGCCGTCGAATGTGATCGTGACGCACTCCGACCGTGCGTATGCGAGCACATCCGCAAGACCGAGGGGTGGGTGCTCAGATGGGGCGTCCTCGAGGAATAGTTCCGAAATGCGACATGTGAGACCGAGCGCCCAAAGGTCAACAAGAGGCCCGCTGTACCTCTAGAGGCGCCTCCATCCAAACGGCGTGCCGTCTTTAGATGGAGGCTGCAGCGCAAGGTTCGCCTCACGGCGGGATTGCAGGAAGTCGAAACCAGCATAGCGCCGAGGCTGCGTGCGATAGACATGCAGATACTTGAGGTTGGGGAACGCCTCGATGAAGGGCAGCGTGTTGAGTAAGAACCTGTCGCGAAGCTGGAGGGAGTGCAGCTTCGGGTAAATGATCGTGGGGGAGAATGATTGTGGGGGAGAATGAGAGTTCTTCGTTGGTGTCAAATAAGCAGTTGTATAATAATTCAGTGAGGGAGGAAGCTGATTGCTGCGACGTGAGGACCGGGTGAAAGGCAGCGGCGAGGGATAGGACAGATGGACCCGTCAACGGAAAGTAGATGACTGTGAAATTGAGCTCAGACTGGAGAGTATTCATCATCTCAC
>JAKLMY010000327.1:0-30033 GCA_022814645.1 Ganoderma meredithae | reverse complement strand
CCCCCCCCCCCCCCCCCCCCCCCCCCCCCCCCCCCCGCCCCCCCCCCCCCCCCCCCCCCCCATTACGAACAGCTACCGTGAGTGTCTGTGTGTGTGCGTGTCGGGGACGGGGACGAGGACAGAGTGAAAACAGTACAGGACGGGGCAAGACAGAGGACAGAGGATGGTACCGGGGCCAGGACGGGGACGGCGGGCGCGATGGGGGAGGAGGGACAGACAGGCAACCAGGACATCGAAGAAGGGCGGGAAGAGTGAAAGAACGAACAGACGGGAAGGTGAGGGACGAGGACAAGCAGCGAAGGTGGACGCACGCCTGCGCGCCCGCCATCAGCAGCGACGAACTAACCGACGACCGAAGCACACATGGCCCACCCACGCTAAGGTGATGATGTTGATAGTGGCGGCGACGACGACGACGGCCTCATTCCTCGCGCCAGGCGCACGGTCTACGGTCTACGAGGCACGGTGAACGATCGGGTAAAATGGGACGAGTGGAGAGAGTGACAGAAGACGTCGCCGTCGCCAGCCGTGTCCGTGTCCGAGTGTGCAAGTCAGTCTCCCTCCCTCCCTGCGAGTACTAGTCCAGTCCATCCTGCCATCCTCTCCTCCCTCCGAGATCATCCGGGTCTTCCTGGCCTGGCCTGCCCCGCCCCGCGTTGCTGGCCGGGCGTGACGGGGTCGTGCTCAGAGCACGATGCAGTGATTCTTCTTTGAGCCCCTGGGCCGGCTGAGAAGAGCAGCACGGGTCGCGTACTGGAACACCTCGCGGACGCCCTCACCCGACTTGGCTGAGCACTCCAGGTAGTGCCGCGCGCCGATCTTCTGCGCAACTGCCATGCCCTGCCGTAGAACGAACACACAACGCGTTGAAGATCAACGTTTGAACAGTTTGGGGAGGAAAGAGGAAATAAATAGAATCGACAGGGACGATAAGAGGATCGAAATAGCAGATGTGGTCACGCAAGAGTAGCCGGACAGATGTGCACATCGCCTGAGCGGCCTATATCAGGCGAACAAGCGCCGTCTAGCCACGCAACCACAGACAAGGATAGAAATGGGGCGGCAAGTTATGGAGAACGCACCTCCTCGGGGGTGACTGGCCTCTGGTTCGTCTTCCGGAGCTCCTCAATCACACGGGGGTCGCGCCGGAGATCCTTCTTGCAGCCGACGAGGATGATGGGGAGCCCAGCGCAGAAGTGCATGACCTCGGAAATCCACTACATTGGCGAAAGCGCCGTGGGCACATTCGTCAGGGAAATCATGCGACGAGAGAGACGAGAAGGAGACGGACCTTCTCCTGTACGTTGTCAAGCGAATCAGGCGAGTCTACGGCGAAACAGATGAGGATGACGTGGGAGTCGGGGTAGCTGAGGGGACGGAGGCGATCGTAGTCTTCCTGGCCGGCGGTATCCCAGAGGGCGAGCTCGACGTGCTTGCCATCGACCTCGACATCGGCGACGTAGTTCTCGAACACGGTGGGGACATAAACCTGCGCGTGTGGGTTGGGGGGAACGAGCGGTGATTTAGCGCTAAGTGAACGCACAAGACAACGCCACGTCTTACGGCGCGGCTAGGGATGGGAGGAAAACAGAGAGAGCAGGACTGACCTCCGGGAACGTTCCCTTGGAGAAGACGATCAATAGACAGGTCTGTGGGTGAGGGACGACTTGTTAGGATGCGGTGGTACGACACAATACAGAGCGGCCAAGGGGGAGCATACCTTTCCGCAGGCACCATCGCCAACGATGACGAGCTTCCGGCGGATTTCAGACATGGGGGTCGCAGAGGGAGGCAGAAGCGAGGCAGGAAAGAGAGGTGGGGGCGGGGCTGTGTGGAAGGGGAGGGTTGGTCGTCGTTGTCGGGAGCGTCGATGATAGCAGCGACCGGTTTTCACCCGCTTTCAAACTCCTCCCAACACAGCTCTGGCCCCGCTCACGTAAGCACCGGGGCCCGTGCGTGGGAAGGTTGACGGGCGCCTGGCACTGCCTGTGGACGGCGACAGCAAGCCCCGACGGCGGACGGGCGCAGAGCTGTGCCCCCCGCTCGTGCTGCTCGTTGGGGTCATTGGGGATGCACCGCCCGCGCTGTCCCCGTTGGGCCTCTCCCGCTCGATGTTTTCTGCTCGATAGCCTCCAGCACCGCTTCATGCGTCATAATCCCGCCTCTCGTCTGATGCCTCCCTTGCCTCAATTCAGTTCTCCTGTGTCCCCCTGCGCCTTGCCGAGCTGACCCTCGTTGGCATCGTGGACTCTTATGTCGCCCCATATTCCTCTCCGAGCCCGACGTGTCGCCGACACAGCCCCTGCGTCACACCCGTCCCCCCTTCAGTGTCATTGTCAATGTCACTGGCGTTCTGACTTGGAAACAAGTGCGTGGGATAGCCGGCTGTCGTGATGGGGGCAGAAGGAGGACCCTGTCCACGGCATCCAAACCGAACTGTACTTGCTTGTTCTGACACATTGTTTGCGTGGCATGTTCCGCATCGAAGTCTCGTAGCCTCATTTCCGTGGGGGTCGGGCTCCTCCTGGACCTTTGGGCACACACCTCGACGAACGCCCCATACATTCCAGAAGACCGGCCTCCGAGTCCGCTCTCCATTAACCTCGCGGTCCTTGGGCCTTTTCTTGTGCTCTTGGAACGAACCCGGTCGCGTCTACGTTCATAGCGCTGCCTGCGAGCCCTTCCGCGCCAAATATAATCACTGTCGTTCTTCACGCAGTTTCCTCCGGAGTCCGACCGGTTCCTCTTCTTTGAGGCTTCAAGACCGTTACGAAGCGGCTGCACGAGCGCGTAGTTGTTGCCAGCCCGCAGCCCGCCACCACCTCCGCACTAACTTACGCATGGCAGGATATCCCTGTATCAATATCCACCCCTTTATCACCCAGGCCTCGATTGCGGCGATCACACTGGGTTTGCCCACCCTCGATCGCCGATCCAGGAGCACATATTCTCCTGGCCATGGGTTAAGTATGCCACCGAAATGTAGCGGTGAGCGGCCTGCACATGTGATAACCCCACATGCCTCCGTGCTCACCGCCTTGTTTTCTTTCTGTTGTCTCAGTAGGCATCCGTACCCGAAAACGGACACAAAGTGTCGCTCTCTAGCCCCCGGGCCTATGAACAGGACGCCGGCCATCTCACTTGGCCCGGCCATCGTGGGCGGCAGACGACGCCACGCACCGATTCATCCCGCTCATCACTGACATACATACTAGGCCGCCCACCTTCGCCCCATGGCCAAAGTGTCAAACACGCCGCCGACATCTGTCAACCGAAACTCGAACTTCACCCGGGGCTTACCGTTACGTCTGTATATGATCTGGCGGCGCGCTCGCCTGCCAGTGTCATCTCCACTCGAGGCCTCCGGACTTGACTCGTGCAGCGCCGCCTAAGTCTATTAGGTTCTTTCCCAACGACATTTCTCCCGTCTCCCTCCTTCCTTGCATGGGCGCGACTTATTCGGCTTCGAGGATCGAGGGGTGGCATGGGGCATGAGGGCTTGGCAAGCGCAACGGTTCACTCCGATGATTGTGATTCGTGTGCAGAACTCTACTGTATCTACCACCGGCATGTAGGCACTGCATTCCTCGTGTGGTTAACGCCACCTCGGCCTCACCCGTATGCACTGGAGTCTGTATCTGCGTCGTAGCGAGCTTCCCCATGCGCGAATTTCGAAACCCCTAGTCGCCGAGCCCTTCACTGTGTGCTGGCGGGCCCCCCTGGGGAGCGCCAGCGGCAAGAATCGGGATCGCACATCGCGTTAAGCTCGGTCTTGGCCTTGGGGCTCAGGGTAGCATCGGGGGTCTTCCTCGAGTTCCATAAATCTTTTGACCCTCGCGCTAACATCGTATTGGTCCGGCATGGGGAGAACCGCCAGACCATCGGCTACGGCTACTACCACGCGGCAACAGCCTGAGGGTGCAGACGCATCCGACCTCGCCACGTCGAAATTGAATATGTGGACCACTACTGAGCACGGTCCTGCGGCCTGTGCGCGCCGCCGTGGCTACATGCATATAATAGTGGGTTCCGACTCCTGGAGCAAGAGGACCGCCGCCTTGGCTTAAAGTTCCTGCAGCGGAACCTCGAGACTGGCCTGTACCGTACGTCGGCGTCGACTCGGAGGGCTTTAAAGCCGGGGATGGCGCGTTCAGCAGTCGCGACGGCGGAGTGCTTCCAGGTTCCGGAGGTGCGCCGCTGCCATTTTATGCAAGTGTGCGTTCGGTGTTGTCCTTCAAGTCAGGCCTTCGGAAAAGTCAGCATGGATGGGTAGGAAAAGAGACCTTTCTACCCAGCCTATGGTCAGGGCGGTACCAGTATTAACGGCCACGGGCTCCCCGAGTTGAGCTCGCGTCGAATATGGCATGGCCACGCTGTTTTGGAGGATACAAGTTGAGAGGCTAAGTAGTAGTGCCGTTTTGATGCGCCTTAGCACGCTCTCGTATTCAGACCATCTGCGAGCCACGTCAGGGTTTGGCGCAAACATGAGCGGGAACCGGTGATGGTCGCGCGTGAGCGCTGTGGCCAAGTTGTGGCAGAACTCGGCGTTCGATGACATTTTGATCGGCGTTTGGAATCGGAGTTGCATCGCAACCCCGTCGTGCGAGCGAAGTTAGCGCCCTTAGTATCAGCCCTCTTCTCGCGGCGGCTTTCAAGAAGTTGTCATAGCTTGCAGACCTTCAACTTCGCGGAGCTCATTTGCGATCAAGCACATCATCTGTGGCGCAAGCGTCATATTTCTTCATAGCTCATGTTATTGCTGAACGATCTTTTAAGTGACTCATAATCGGTCAACTTCAAGTTTGCACCAGCACTGGACGTCGACAGAACACGGTCATGGCCACTCCCGGCAGCCTTGTTTCTACAATCGTTCTACTAGGACTACGCCGTAGAATGCGAACATAGTAGTACGTGTTCTTTCTCTAACCTTATACTCTGACAGCTCCAAGCGCGCTATTAGACTACCATATTCTCTCCCAATTCATGCTCGCCGGCCCCTCCCACACGAGGTTCTACAGAAACATAAAGCCGGAGAACTGCGCTGCTCGTAATGGTGCTACATCTCTCCACGTAGGTAATATTTGAAGTATTAGTATCTCCATGGAGCTCAAGAGGCATAGTTGCTTCTACAACGTGCCTCATCTGCACGTCGCGATGCATGGAGCTCGAGTGCAACTGACAGCCAGGCAGCGCATCCCTCCACATCGAAGCACCCGGATGGCGAGACGGTGTTGTGAGATGTGCTTGACCCCTGCATTCCTCGCGCTCGGGGTGTAGATAGCGGTCGGGGGTGCATTTGTCGACCCGAGGGACCGCACGAGGCCGCAGACGGCGTTGGAACTGCCGCTGCTAAGCTCGAACGTATGGGCCCCATCCGCAAGCCCGGATGTCTGGCCAAACACGCATAAGCACGACCCGAGGTAGGTGGTTTATAAGCTGCTCTCCCCACTGGCAGATTCCCCACTTTCACTCAACAACGCCACAACCAACGCTACACCCCAAGGAACGATGGTCGAGAGCAACAAGACATACAAGATCGTCAGCGCGAAGACGGGCACCGTGCTCGACATCTCCGTGTCCGACAACAAGTCTCTCGTCGGCGACGACTGGCAGGGCAGCGAGAAGCAGAAAGTGCGCGGCTTCCACCCCCTCCCATTGCCTCCTCCCATTGCCTCCACGATGAGTACAGCACGGTGCTGACGTCCTCTCCTCTGCACGCGCAGTGGCAGCTCGTCGAGGAGGACGAAGCGTGGATGATCAAGAACGTCTCGACGGGCCACTACCTCGGCATCGAGGGCGTGGCCGCAAACAACCTGTCCGTCGTCGCGATGTACAAGCGCTTCCGATGGGAGATCTGGCCGGACGAGGACGACTCGTCGACCTACAGGTACGCCTCCGCGCGCCTTTTTGTTTTCATAACCAGCTTTGGGACGCGCCGTGCCGCGTCCCTCTCCTCCCCTCCCTGCCAATTCTGAGCGCCGAGTCTACTGTTGTACTAATCCGAGCTGTGGTAGGATCCTCGTCCCGAACACGCACTTCAACGTGGATCTATACGGCGGAAACTCGGCGCCGGGCACGCGTGTCATTGTCTGGGAGATGTGGCACCCGGGCCAGAACCAGACCTGGCGGTTCGAGCCCGAGGACGGTGAGTGCTACTCAGCCGCTACCATCTGTGCATTGACGCCGAGTGACATGTACTCATACGCTCACCTAGCTGTAGCTCGCACTTGAGCAGACGCTCGTGGCATCATCCAGGCTGAGGATATCCGCTTTATGGTGGAGAAAGTGAGGGGTATGGGTATGCGGTGTGAAGAGCAGCAGTCTTAGCGCGAATGTGTACGATATGAGTTGTGGGCCTGGTCAGGAGCCATATCATCCCGGAATGTCAACGAAGGAGATAGATCATATTTTAACATCGCAACTATCACCGTCGACAGCCGCGCGCATCCAGCACATGAAACTCGACCCTCAAGATGGTTACTCCGTGTCATCCTTGGGAATTCATCGGCGCCTCAACCGACAATGCTAGCCCGCAGGGCGTGCCGACGAAGGGCATGGCGCTGTCGTGCTACTTCATCCATCCAGTCGTCAGGGAGTATCTTTCCACAAATTAGCGAAATTGTGTGCCCGCCCGCTGTAGGCTTCCGCACCAGCGTCGCAGGACTGCCCGACGCAAAATTTGCACCCATGCTGAACCAGCCTCGAGGTGGTTTAGAAGGTCGCTCCCAATAGACTAAGGTGCGCCTTCTCTCGATTGGAAGTTGCGGAAGCACTCAAGAATGGTTTCCACTCTCACCTGCACATGCCGCGCAGCCAACTGCATGCAGGGAGGCTTGGCAATCCCAGGCTTCAGGCTCAGGTGTAGGACCTCATACGGCGGAAATGTACCCTCAGAATGCGACCCTCTCCTTGCAGTGAACTTCAATGCTCTTCTGGCTTCACAGCAATTTCTATGCTACACATGCGGATATTGTCAACCTCCTTTCCATACCATCTCGTTATACTAGAGCCCACGGCCAGACTTTCTTTTCCCTCCTTCTTTCCGAACGTCAAAAGCGGCAATTATCCACTCACGTTCGTAGCTTGGACGACACGATCCTGCCCGCCATTATTTCCGATCCTCACACCAAGTTCCATGTACGTTTATCTGCTGCACGATTGTCATCCCTATTGGCTGCGTTGGTACCAAATAGCATGTCACTCAGCCTACAACGTCATGAGTATGTAGCGAGTCCTCCTTGGTGACTGTGCATCGCGCCACACCTCTCCCTGTATGCTTAACTTAACGCTATGTTGCAGAGCTCAACAGGCACGACTGTACGCGACCCATTGCATGAGCACGCTCGCAATTTACGGATCCGGAGCTCGATGTGTCGGAGAATGAGTGGAGCATGACGTGCTCCGTCCGCCTGACCCTCGGAAGGTCTGGATCGGGTGCATATCGAGCCATGGATATTGGATGTTGGGATGGGTGCACTCTCTTCACAGTGCTTATTGCATCTCGGCAGGGAACTCCAACGCATCGAAGCATCCCGAGGGCGAGAACAGGGCGGCGCGAGATGGGCTTGGAACCGGTAGTAATCATGCTCCGGTGGAGATAGAAATCGAGACGATGCATATGATCATCTAGACTCGAAGCAGCCTGCACGAGGCAGGTGCCGATGGCGTAGATACTATCGCTGCCAAGCTTGAAGGTATGGAAGAGCTCAAGCTCGGACGCCTAAGGCCTGACTCTGAGAAGCCAAACAGGCGTACACGATGGCGATCTTGTTTATTAATTGCTTAGTGCTCCCCTCCGAGCCCGTGCCGCCATCTCCACCTCCATCGCCCACAACAACTTCACCCCAGACAGAGACAGCGACAGAAACTTGAGCAACTATGGTCGAGAGCGGCAGGACATACCGGCTCGTGAACGCGAAGGCGGGCAACGTGCTCGACCTCTCCGGGTCCGACAACAAGTCCCTCATCGGCTATGATTGGCACGACGGCGACAACCAGAAGGTGCGCGATCCTCCTCTCGTCAGGTTGCACGACCAGACACAGCGTTTACCGTCCGCCTCCCTTGCAGTGGCACCTTGAACAGGAGGAAGGCGGTGCGTGGGTCCTGCGGAACGTCTCCACGGGCCACTACCTCGGCGTGGAGGGCGAGGCCAGAGACGGCACGCTCGTTGTCGCCGTCGACGAGCCCTTCCGATGGGACATCTGGCCGGACGAGGAGGACTCGTCAACCTACAGGTGCGCCGTCATGCCCATTAGCCTGGGGGCACGCTGTGCCCCGCAGACTGTAGTGAGGTTGATCGCTTGGACAGGTTATTCGTCCCGAACACCCACTTCAACGTGGATCTGAGCGATCACGGGAACCCGACGCCGGGAACGCCCGTCACGCTCTGGGGCAAGTGGCACCCGGGCACGAACCAGACCTGGCGGTTCGAGGATGGTGAGTGCTTGGTCCTCCTTTCGGGTCTTCGCGCTGTCTTCACGTCGAGATGCATGCATGTGCTTACCCTTACCCTCTGTGACTTCTAGCTTGAGAGTACGTTCGTCCCGTCCACATTGGCGCACGGCGGGGTTACTGTGGAGAATCTGTAGATATGAGAAGAGTTCTTGGCCGACAAATCTGGTCGTCGTAGCAGTCTTCTGTGTACAATAAGTTAGAACTGGGATAGTTTTAACCACGCACCTGAAAGAATAAGAACCGAAAATGACGGAAGAGTGAAGGGGGGGGGACGCAATTTTGTGAGGGCAAGCCATGGATGCTTGTGTAACCATGGCCAGCAGGGCCGGATGACCAAGAGAATGCAGCGCCCCGAGCCGTCGCGATCGGCCGTCGACCCGATTCTGTGACCTCAAGTCGATGACAAGCCACAACCGGCAAATATTCCGCTACATCGCCGTCGCACATAGAGGAGCACTATGGCCGCCGTCTTTGAGTCATCGCTTAGTAGATTTGCCGGGGTGAACCCGTATGTTTTCCTGCCATATCATCTGAGCCGCGGCACTGACTCCCGGGGACTCAACGTTGTACACTCGCAGCGCGGACCCTAAGTAGACCTCGGACCAGCTGGTCACAACCCATATGTGCGGCCCAGCACGTTGTACGTCAGGGCTGCGGGGTCGAGCCTGAGTCGAAGTCGAGGGCTGAATCTCGGATCGAGTCGCTTGTCCAGCGCCGTGTCGTGCCATCGAGTCTCAGTCAAGAGCTGAGCGTGGTGACCGTAAGCATCAAGCTTGGCGTCCTCGCTGCGGGAAAGGAGAAGGCGAACTACAAAACCCCAAGCGAGATCCACGGCTGGACGATTGCTGGACGCTCGGCTAGGAATTGACTTTGACTTCTAGCGGCCTCGGCCCTCAAGGCATCTCAATCTTGATTCATGGGCAGCTCCTCAAAGAAGTATACGGTGCGCTTCTGGTATCCTCCGCACAAGCTTTTGTTTTGACCCTGCGCATAGTACTACGTCAGCGCAAAACTTGCTTGTCAGCGGAGGGAGGGATCCAAACTGCCATCGTCCCCAGGCCCATTTGGCGGTAATACTGAGGATACGTAAAAGCAACTCCACGGTTGAAGCTTGCACTCCACGTTAGAAGTGGTCATTGCTTCGTTCCGCATAGACGATTGCTGAACTGCACTCCTCCAGATTCTATCCACACACTACATATCCTTCCTGGGGCGGCTGCTACCCGCCTGACTCCATCAGTCATGCCATGACCATGGACAGGCTACAGCACCAACCCACGAGGATGCCAGGCCAACAAACGGGGACCGTGGTCGCATTTCGTCGCGTCGCGGAGCTCCAACTTGCGATAGAGGGCCTCAACTGGTCAGCAGCGGTCAGCCCGATCTTGAGGCGATGCCTCGCCCTCCCCACCGTTCCTGGCCTAAAAGCTTACACTCGAAGAGAACTCAGAGCCGAGGACAGGAGGGCTCGGTTCGTGAATCTTGATGAGTAGGCTTCATACGGCAGATCATCGCCGTGCGCGCATTTCGCTCATCGTGTTGTAACTCCATAGAGGGAAGAATCAAATTCCAAGCTCATCTTGGCCGACGACAGCGAGCCTCGAGAATATTCGAGGTTATGCGATTCTCCATTTCCTCTGTCCCACTCCGTACTCGATCTGCAGTATGAACGGTTGCGCAATTAGGGTTAGCATCGTACCGTAAGAAAGGGTGAGGTCACACCTACCAGTTGGACTTGCGGCGATGATGTCATCGCGTATACTTCGTCTGCTTTATTACGGTTGCGTTATGCGCACATCCCTTTCGCCTTCCTCTATTCACCACCACCATCACACGACACACCCAGACGCAAAACCATGCAGCTCGAGAACGGAAAGACCTACAAGGTCACCAACGCGAAGGGCGGCACCGTCCTCGACCTCTCCGGCGGCCAGGACCAGTCGCCTATCACGGGCTACAATTTCAGCGGCGGCGACAACCAAAAGGTGCATGTTTCCATCGAACGCCCCTGAAGCATGTTGCTGACTTCCACATGATTAACGCTGCGTTGCCATGCTCAGTGGGTCGCTGAGCAGCAGGACCAGCACTGGCGCTTCAGAAATCCCGCGACGGGCCTCTTCATTGGGTACAACGGCGACCCCAACAACAACACGCCGATCAAGGCCGTGCAGAACCCCACGATGTGGGACATGCAGCCCGATCAGCAGAACCCGGACACCATGAGGTGCGTGTCGCGTTGTCGGCTCTTGCTCCTGCTGTCCTCTCGTGACGGTCTGCTGATCACGGCGACAGGGCGTACGTCGCGGGCACGGACTTCTGTCTGGACCTGAGCGACCAGGGGAACTCGACCCCCGGGACGCCCGTCACTCTCTGGAAGAAATGGGATGGGGTGAACCAGACTTGGCGCTTCGAACAGGGTGAGTTCTGCCCCTCGCGCGTTTGCTTCACGTCAACCGGATTGCGGGGACGCGTACATGTGCTCACCTCGCTTGCCCCTTGCACAGTCTAGCTTCGGTCGACGCTGCAGTCATCGGTTCCGTCCACGTTGAGATTGTGCGGAGATATCTGAGAGGTTCTAGGCATTGACATTCCTAGTACCGTTGTATAACATAAGCCACAAATGTACTTCCATGCATGAACGCGGAAGCAGAATTCGCATCGCACCTGTCGCCCGCGGAGACAGTACGCAGATATGGTCTTCGATAACTTGAGAGCGAAAAGCGCCGTGCAAGCCAAGGCCATCAACGAAGGTCATGTCTTCCCCAAGGTGGAGTCTCCGTATTCCGGGCGCTCAGCGTACACTGTTGCTAACGTTAACTTGGGAGCCAACGTCCAACTCAATCTACAGAAGGTTATCCCTTATCAGCACGAACCCCCCTACCCTCCGCCTTTGAGTGGACTGAGGAGACATACCTCATGTTTTCGGCGGCATCCCCGGTTGGCACGAACCGCAGAACATGAACCTAGGGGCTCGGCAACGGTTCGCAGAAGCCGGAGTCCAATCAACATCGACGCTCCGGTGGGCCTCTGCAATACGATGCCTAACGCTTGACTGCTTCTGTCCTCTGCACCCTCGACCCACCCTCGGATGTGCGACAGTAAGATCGCCGCACATTTGTGGGGTCTCCAGAACCGCGGTCGGGCCGGTGAATTCTTCACGCGTTAGGAGGCTCGGCACGTGGCGAGGACGACGAAGCCTCGCAGGGAGATGCAAACTCCGTATCCCGGCGTCCTCTCGCGTGTGATGAGTCGAAACGTGGCCTTGATGTGATCCGTGTAGAACGATGCGCGGGAGCACCGCAAGGAAGCCTGGCGACATAACCGGAACAAGTAAGCGGAGGACCTCGTGACTGGGCCCTTTCGGGCGAAGGTTGAGCAACGTGCCATTAAGCTCCCAGTCTTTCCAGCCCGACCGCCTACGATCGAGCGAGAAGTTGTGCACCGGTTCACCTACATGAGCTGGCATGTGGGTGCTCCATAGCCTCGACCTGGTCGAGGCATTCTTCACGAACCCCATGCTCGCCGGGCCACACCCGGACGAACGGTCACCCCAGCACGGAGTCAGGCCCGAGCAGGTCAGCGGCAGCGCATACGTGATGCACCTCGGGTAAAGTTTGTGGCCATTCGTGGCCACTTATCACCTCTCGGAGTCAATGTCACGCAATCGAGGCCTTACCGTGAAAGCCGGGGGCCCTGAAATTTGCGTATGCCGGGGAAATTGGGGGTGGCAGCCGCGATCGACAGCCGCGAAGGTGCAGGATGACTGTGCACTCGGGCACCTGGATCTTCATATACGAGTGCTCGACCGCTATGTTCTTTGGTCAGCCTCTTCTATTCGGGGATCGACGAGCGCGTGCAACGTGGACTTTCCCGGTCCGGAAGCACGTTCTCTTGACTCGTGTATCTGCTCCTCAGCCTCAAGTCGCGGAAGGTGTGCGGTATCAGTCCGGGCGAAACGCAACATATCTAGATTAGATAGCGTAAGTTGCAGAGATTTGCTAACTTGAGCGTACGAGCATCAACTCGCCTACTTGTCGCGACAAGGGAAATTTTCAACTTTGCCTTGACATGCACGATTGGAGGCCCCGTATGACGGCAACGGCGAATGCGACCGACTCCCGCGAAACGGATCTAGATCGGTAGTCTGGGTGGTACCCCTGGAGAATCTATCCGGTTCGTAAGGCTCGAAAACGTCCATATAGAAAGGGCGACAGATCACGCACCTCTTCAAGATCTTGATAACCCGACATGCAGCAAGTGTGTATCCAATCATCGGAACGCATTGGGGGCGCAAGAGCCTCGTTGCTAGCGAAAAAATGAACCAACATGTCCGAGCTCCAGTCAAGCAGAGTCAGGAGAACATGTCATGCAACCCCCTCATTTGTATACTTGAGCTATATGGGATTGAGGGTGAAATTGAGGGTGTGCCGTTGAGGGATGGAACCTTTGCCGATTGGGTGCTCGTTGAACGACAGCACGTGCTTTCCATTCCATAACACCGACGGGGCCCATACCACATAAGGCTCAGGCTGTCCAAAGCACACGACACCACGACATCAGACGGTACAGATAACGCGAAACCAATGTTTCAGAGAGCTCACCAAAATATGTGCACGCTAGTGATGCACCACCACCATGGTCGGGCGACGGCGAAGGAGCGGGCGGCGAACGAAGGTTTAGGATTCAAACGCTATCCGCCAACGTTCGCTGGCCACCCAAGCGGCTTGACGTACGAGTCCACGATATGTTGGCTTCCAGTGATCGCGCGCAGCGCGAGGCGGGTAGAAGGCAGAAACAATACTTCTTACTTCCCGATCTGATAGACGAAAGCGTCAACCTGATAAGGGTCAGGGCCCGGACGCGTAGTCCCCGGGTCTGCAGGAATGCCTCAACGGCGACTCACGAACCGCTGTTGACCAAGCACGATGGTCGACAAACGTGATCACTTGGTGACCTGGCATATGACGAGACTTGAACCCAACTCGGCGCTCCGCGATCCCACAGGAGAGAGCTAGCAAATCATGTGCGCGCGCTCGGGATTCCTCGAAAGGCTGGAGCGAGCCATGCGTCCAATGCTGGAAATTCTGCAAGGGATTCAGCTCTCGTGAGCACGGAGATGATGCGTCGAACGGGCCATACGTACTCGGCCTTCGTATCTGTCAGACTCCCATCAGAGAAACCTTCGAGGGCCCGTTTCTGGCCGCGCGGCTCAGTCTGGGCGAGTCAAAACGGATCAGGTTCGCTCAAGCTCGTCAACAAATCTGCGGAACGCAAGGCTCGAGATACGTATATTGACACAAGTGTGGTAGCCGACCTGGGCCGACTCATCATCCGGATTGCTCCTAGTTGAATCTTGATGTCACTTGCAGCGTCATGGCGAGGCAATCGCAATCTTCCACTCTGGATCGTCGTTCCCTCGTTCTGGGCGCCACATTCAAACTTCGGGACGGGAAGCCGGAACAGTGGACCGCGCACCTCGGTGCAGGATCGACTCCGCTCTTTCACGAAATGCTCGTGCGTTGCACAGCGGCCGTGGATCGTGACGGGGAGCGGGATCATGCAGCGGATTGCTGTACTTCGCGCTCCTTCGCCCTTCGCACCCCAGATGAAGTCTGAGACGCTCTGTGGCGAAATTGCCGTACGCCCATCATCAAGGCCTGGGCCCCTCCCTCGAAAACGGTTTGGCGTTCGTACGTACGGCCCCTCGATCGTGTGTAGTTGCGCGGCCCAGTTGGGGCAAACGACACCCTGTTTCGGGGGCTCGTAGCGGCCAAGGGGCCACCAGCACTCCAGCCACCGCCCTATAAGAGGGCGAGGCAGGATGTCGATTCTTCATCCCCAGCATTCAGCGTTAGCACACTTGCACTCTGACTCAGTGGCCCACAACTTCGTACCTACCTGTAGTATACCACCGGTACCAACCTACAGGTCGCTATGTCCGTCCAGATCAAGCCCGGCCACACCTACAGGTTCACCAACGGGAAGGGCCGCATGGTCCTCGACCTCTCCATGGCCGACTTCAAGTCGGTGGCGGGGGGTTCCTGGGTGAACGGCGATAACCAGAAGGTATGTTACGACTACTAGACCCGAGAAGAAGTGCTGATAGTCGTCGTTTACGCCAGTGGGTTGCGGAACGGCCCAAGTCATCGCCGCATGCAGGGGCAACGAGGTGGACGTTTCGCAACGTCGCCACGGGGCTCTATCTTGGCGTCGACAGCGCGCCGAAGAGTGCAGGACGTATCGTCGCCACCCGGACAGAGACTGAGTGGGACGTTCGTCCAGACCGGGAAGACCCTTCGGCACTGCAGTAAGCCACTGCCTTGGGACAGTCGTTCTAAGTCGACTGGGGCCCTGTAAGCTGATTCCAAGATAGTATTGTGGTACCGAACGCTCGCTTCGGCTTGCAGCTAGGGGGTGTTCCCCAACCAGGTGAACCCGCGGTGCTGTGGGAAGTCCGAGATGGGGAGGAACAACGCTGGCGTCTTGAAGCCGGTAAGCATTGATACCCGACTCTGAATTCGGACAAAGGAACTCACGTTACATAAGTAGCATGAGGGTAGCTTCGAGACACCTTCAACGTAGTTCTTTAGGGCTTCGGGGGGGTTTCGTTGTCGTGATGAGGCTCCATGGACTTATTGTACCGAGTACGCGGAGAGCTTCATACGGACTTGCCTCACATTTGTTCCCTGACTTTCTTCGTGCATCTTTTCTATACATCCGTGGACAGTTTGAGCTTTAAAAACTCAGGAGATCATTCATGACGAGGACTTTGGTTGTACATGGAACGTACTTTCGTATTCCGGCTATTCAAGTGATTACCACGAACGCCCAGAATGTTCGGCCTGTCCTTCGCATTACGCTTGCGGCTCCTACGGCCGCCCTTCCCGCTCGAGGTAAATCGCATGCTAGTTCTAGTAGGGAAGGTCGTCTCTGTCGTGCTTGATGATCAGGGCATCTCGCGATTAGCAGAGATCGAAGGGCTTCACAGGTCGGATAGCACCATACCAGTGCAAACATGCATGCTCTTGCCCAATGAACACGGGCGATTTCTTCCATCCGAAGGGTTTGACATGAACGCCGCGATCGCTCACGGGATGACAGGCTGAATGACCTACGTCCTCGACCAGCGTTCGCTTTGAGGGTGCGTTCGCGCGGCTTGGGATCCTGTTGGTCCGAGCGATTGGTAAATTCAGACGCTTGCCTTCGGCTGCACCTCAGCACCAACCTGGGAAGCCGCGTCACGAGAAGCGGGGCCACACTTGCCTAAAATTGTTAGGTCGCCTCCATGAGGCCGATCGAACCTTCAGTGTAATCATATGGATTCCTGCAGTGAAGTCGCTCATTGAGGTCTTTGTGTAGTCGAGCGTTGGCGCGACTGTCATCTTTGGTGTCGTAAGGCCGGTGGCGGGGATAGAGCGAGAACATTCTTGACCTGATGAAGGTGAATCGGGGCCGGATTACTGAGAAGCGATCTTCTGATAAGACTGGTTCGCACACCTGCAGACGGACGGCCAGTAAATTCCTTTTGCCTCAGGCTTTAGAGACACCGAACCCTGGAAGACTGAAATCGACGATATGGGACGCAAGATGATCAGGAGACCCAGGAGCACTAGATTGATAGCCAGACAGATTCAGACAACGCTGCTTTGGAGAGGTAATGCACTGACTAGCAGAATTAATGTTCTCGCAGCAGTCGAAGGTGCACAGTATTCCATCAAATTGAGTGTGTGCCAAGTGTGCACGTGGCTCTGCTTTCTTGTTGCAGTAAATTTTCATGACTTGGGGATCGGGAGTTGTCACGAGAGAGCACATACCGTCGACGATGGCGTCGCCGCGTGACTGTTGGGCCTGAGACCTGAGGTGTTTACGCAATCCGGTCCGATCAAAGCGTTCATTTGCGGAAATCTGGGCAACCAGGCGTCACCCCAGACTGGCACACGAGGCCGCAGATACGAACAGCACACCTGATCAAGGTCGGAGCGCATACACCTGGCTCTTGGAAGTTTCGTGATGCTTGATTGCTCTTCAGCCTTGATATGGCTTGCCATAGTGCAGCCACAAGTGCAAGAAAAATGGTAGAAAAAGGGGGGATGCTCTGTTTAAGACCGCAGCATTGGTCGTGCAAGGTCATGGATGCCAGATGGTGGTGGTCGAGAAACGAGTCGCAACTTATAAGCGCCCGTCCCCCTCGCGACTTCGTCAGCTCCTCGGACGTCCACTTGGATTCCACAAACTTGACAGACATCGAGAAGTGCAACCGAAAGTAATAATCACATGCAGCGGGATAATAGTGGACTTCATTGTAGCAGGAATAGTGGCATGAGGTGAGCGGAATGAGCCCTCTCCAAGGCTTACGGCACCACGGTCTAGGATATTGAGGCAGGACGGAAACGGTGATGGGATGGGAAACTAGGGAAAGATAAGTACGGCGGCGAGCAGGCAACGGCACTGCTCAGGAGAATCTCTCCTGCCTCGGGACTAGATGCGAATGAATTACGAGAACTTCCATCTGTGAATACGGGTGAGTACACTGTGGTCTAGGACGTAAAAAGACAGCACGGACCTATGATTACATACGGTACACCTGTGCACATCGAAGAACAAGGGTTAGTCAGGAAGCGGAGAGAAGGGAGAGAACCAGTTATCACTGACGTTACAAAGGTCTGAAAACGGCGAAGAAATGTCAATTCAGCGAAGGGGTATTCAAGACAAGATAGCACGTACCGTCATCGGTTCGTCAGCGCTCCGTGTCTGTTGTTGGCGATAACGGCACTTGCGCTAGGAATAGATTAGTATCATCCTTCAGAGCCACAGTGAGCGGGATGGGGCTACCTGTTTGCAACGACCACACTGGAACGCATCGGTCTCTGCTTGTTGTTCACCGGCACCCAAGGTCTTGAACAAGTTCTCGGCTGCAATCTTCGCGTCTGCGGCCTTACGCTCCTCCGATGCCATGTCCTGTCGAAAGGTAGGATGAGTAAAGGGCATATTGAAGAAGTATCGCTTGAACAGAAGTCTGCATGGAGCGCTCTGTAGAGACATCTCAATTGTACTCCTGGAGGCGCACTTCCAGCGACGTGATCTCCCCGCGCGCGAACACAAGACCGTGTGCCTCCCGGAAGGATCAAGTCCACGGACAGACCACCCAGGGAACAGGA
Organism: Ganoderma meredithae; assembly: GCA_022814645.1. Taxonomy (NCBI): domain Eukaryota; kingdom Fungi; phylum Basidiomycota; class Agaricomycetes; order Polyporales; family Polyporaceae; genus Ganoderma; species Ganoderma meredithae. The sequence goes on along the minus strand of JAKLMY010000327.1, from coordinate 12,420 downwards.
AGCATCGTTGAAGGTGGAGATGGTGGTATTGGGGATAGAAATAGTGAGTGACGAAACGTACTGCGCTGGACATTTTGCAAAGCTTGGACACAGGGAGGTCGCCGGAAATGACATTCTCTCGCAATCCCGGGTTGTTCTTGTCCTTCAGATTGACGAAGAGCGAGCGAATCTTCGCCTTATAGCTGGCATTTGCGCCACCATTATCGGCGAGGACGGTCTTCTCGATATCCTTCGCGCGGCTGAAGACAAGATCGCTCGCTAGGGCATCGCGTGAGCTTGGCCAGAACAGTGCGAAAACGGCGGTAGCTGCTTACGTGCATCGGAGTCGAAGACAAGGGCATCGTAGATGAGTTCCGCGCACTTGTCGCGTGTCTTGTCCCCGGAATAATCGATCTTCACGCCGTCGCTCTTCGCCGACCGCGAGTCGCTGAACTTCCCGCCACCGGCCGCGGCCGTGGGGGTCGCAGGGGTGGAAGGGGTCACTGCCGACGATGTGCTCGCAGCCTTCTTTGCAGCTGTGGCGGCGCATGTTGGATGGGTGGATATATGCGTAGACGCAAGGACGCACCTGGGGGTTTCGCCCCACTCTTCCCTCCCGCAGCCTGTTTTTCCCGCTCGACCTCCGTCTTCCATTTCTTGACTATCTCCTTCGCGAGTTCAGAGACCCGCTTGGATGTATGCTGGCGCAACTTTCCAACTGCCAGACCGGCTTTGCTCTCCTAGATGACGACTCCCTGTGAGCTACGACCGGGCACAATGACGTCGCCACATACCCTGAGAATCGCTTCGGTGATCTTCGCCTGCTGCTTGAGGGTGTTAAGGATGGTAATGATGTCCTACACACATCCCAGAGCGCAAGCAGCGTCAGCAACGGCCAAAACAGCAAAAAATGAAGGTGAACGGGGACGTCATAGGGAAATCAGTAACACACCTCATCGGACGAAGCGCTGTTCAGGGACTTGACAAGCGGTTTGAGCTCTGCGGCAGCAGACATGTTATCTACACTCTACTGTACACAGTGGGAACCCTTATAGCTCTTCGGGAGCGACAATGGCGGCTCTCTCGACGACGACAACGGCGCATACAACGTGGTCTCCGCCAAGCTGCAGCAGAAAGGGTGGCTGACAAAGCTCGAACAAACAAAGACAAACAGCGCGCTCACCGTTTGGCACGTCGAGTTCGCCTTCGCCACCGTCCGTCGCCCCTCCGTCGCCATTGGCTTTTGTCCTTTTCTCGCTTTCTGTCGCTTCCTTTTCTGGTGTCTTGGCTTCCTGAAGTCTGCTGATCACCACCATGACCTCGTCGCTACCTCCTTTGAATCCACTGCTCCAAGTTTGCGGAAAGCGGACACGAGACATCTTCGCTTCAGGTTTGGACGACACATTCAAGGATGAGGAGAAGAGGTACGCCCATTTTTGTTGTCGGTAGCATACAGTGGCCTTAAATGCAGCGGATATAGTGCAAGGTTACGACTCTCGGTGAAAATGACCGACGAATACAAGGAGGTCAGGCAACTACCCGCACCTTTGCTCGCCCAGCAGGGCCCAGTGGGCCCCGCGCGGCCCAAAGAACAAAGAAAGATGATCACAGCTGGACGTGAGTTCTACTTTCCTTGTCGCGGAAGCGTGACGACTCCTGACAGCCTGCTAGCGAGCACCGACGCCGGCCGCATGATCGCGCAAATAGACAACACCCCACCTCCCCAATTGTCCACATTCACGTCCAACAACAACCTCACCCGTGCGCTCCAACTCCACAAAACGACACGAACAATTAAGCCGACATACCATCCGCCATGGAAGCTCATGCGTGTCATCTCTGGACACCTCGGTTGGGTTCGGAGTGTTGCGGTCGAGCCAGGAAACAAGTGGTTTGCGACTGGAGCGGGGGACCGTGTCATCAAAATCTGGGACCTCGCATCCGGCGAGCTCAAGCTATCATTAACGGGTCACATCTCGACGGTGCGGGGTTTGGCGGTGTCGTCAAGACATCCTTACCTTTTCTCGTGTGGAGAGGACAAGGTGCGTTCTTCTGCCATTGTTGTTCCATTTGTGCTGTATTCGGCTTTCGCATAAAGATGGTCAAGTGCTGGGATCTTGAGGCGAACAAGGTTATCCGACACTACCACGGGCACCTGTCGGGGGTGTATGCGCTCAGCTTGCACCCAACACTGGACGTGCTCGTCACGTCCGGCCGTGACGCGTCGGCCCGCGTGTGGGACATGCGGACAAAGGCGCAAATCCACGTTCTGTCGGGCCACACGGCCACCGTCGCGGATGTGAAGTGCCAGGAATCCGACCCTCAGGTCATCACAGGTAGTATGGACTCGACTGTACGGTGCGCACATCACGACCTTTCTGGCTTGATTGCCTGCGCACTAAATGTCGGTCAGGCTGTGGGACCTCGCAGCGGGAAAGACCATGGTGACGCTCACCCACCACAAGAAGTCCGTCCGTGCGCTCGCCATCCACCCCACGGAGTACACCTTTGCGTCGGCATCGGCGGGCGGCAACAATATCAAGAAGTGGAAGTGCCCGGAGGGCATGTTCGTGTTCAACTTCAGCGGACATAACGCGATTATCAACACGCTCTCCGTGAATTCGGAGGGCGTCTTCTTCTCCGGAGGCGACAACGGCTCGCTGACGTTCTGGGACTGGAACACGGGCACGGCGTTCCAGAACATGGACGACATCCCGCAACCGGGTTCGCTGGAGGCTGAAGCGGGTGTGTTCTGTTCGACATTCGACGTGACGGGGACACGGTTGATCACGGGTGGGGCGGACAAGACCATCAAGGTGCGTAGTCGCAGTCTTCACGAGTGATAGCTGTCACTCACTTTTATGTTCCTAGATCTACGCAGAACAGGCAGGACAGTAGTGCTCAGTTATTTCTGTTGTATGCTCTTGTATTCGCTATCGTATTTGCTGCTACTTGGACATCGTCTGCTTCAGGACTACCCAATTTACGAATGATAGCAAGTTTGCCAGACGAAGGGGGGAGGGTTTCCTCGCAGTGTCAACGCGTCCAGGCATAATCGTCGTCAACAATTGCTGCTCTCGCCTCTGCCAGCTTCTAACAGATCTGAATAGATAACAGTATGCTGGACCTCATACTTCGGACATATCGTCCAGCATTATTGTGCGCCCATGAAGACTCCTGATGCGATGTCTGTAACTTGCAATTCACACATGTTGCCGTTTAAGGGCACACTACAGAGGTCTATAGCTAGCGACCAAGTGAGATACCACCAGTACCTCTGGAACGCTCCCTTGACCAGTGACTCGGAAGACGTATCCCTACCCGCAGCACTGAAGCTCTTGTCTCGCACCAGAAGATCACAGACTCGGACAATTGGATGATCGTCGTAACCTTCATACAGCATCCCCTCACATGCGGTGGATGATACTCTTCTCCCTCTCAGTTTTCTGACCTTTCCCGCCTCTACCGGGCGGTGGTCTCCCTTGGTTCTCCCAAACCTTCTCGTACACCGGCTGCCAGTCCTTGCATCTCCGGATTGGGTGCTTCGACAGCGACATAACCTTGTGCGCGTACTGGAACGCGTCCAGCTTCAGGCCCTCGTCGCGGCACATCAGCACCTGCCGCAGATAGTTCAGGCAGTGCCGAGTCGGCTGGTCCTCGCGCTCAGCCCTTGGGCGCGCGAGCTGGGCGCGGATGGCGTCGAGGCACCGGAGCTGGTGCATCATCCCGACCGTGTACGTCGCGTTGTCAGCGCCAAGGTGGACGACGCCACCGTTGGGGAAGAAGGGGGCCCATTGCTGGGCAGCGTCAAGAGGGTAGCGCTTCCAGCTGTCGACGAGGAGCAAGACTTCTTTGCGCTCGCCGACATCGAAGAGGGTTGCTGTGAAATGGGAACAGAACAGGTCAGTGTCCACGAATCCATGTATGACTGCGGAAGTCGTGGCTTACGGTTAACGTTCTTGACTGGATTCAGGACTGTATCGTAGGCATGGCCGCTCACGGCTGCAGTCGCCACTTTGAGACTGACTTTCGAGACGAGAAGGAGGAGGATACCAGCAGTGGCTGCTAGTCCTGCAGAGCGGGTGCAGACCTTCATTGGAAGAGGTTGTGGTGGTGCCTACTCCAGCTGTGAGGACTAGGTAAGTAGGTATTTACGCGAGGCTCGCATCGCCGAGTTGCCATCGATCGCTGGTGTGGCCTCCCTAGCAGGCGACTGGCAAATTACGCAACCCATTCTGTTCTAGGCCTTCTGTCGGTGTCCCACCGCCCTCGCCTTCATGCATCGCTCGGATCTTTGCGTTTGCGCTACTTGAGACTTTAGGCACGGTTGTGTCATCCGACGACGCTGCCGCTCGTGGTTGCGATGTCGGTGGAAACCTTACTCTCCACTCGGTGTGTTCTTTCGCCGACATGAGGCCGAAGTAATAGCAATAATGTTGATCGGTTCCTTGCAGATATTCGCCACTGCGATGTCATTGCGGACGATTCCCCCACTCTTCATCAACAGAAGTGCCACCCGGAGCGCTGTCGCACCTGTGCAAGCAGAAGGCCAAAGTTAAGCTAACGGACACGTGCTATCTAGGGGTCTCATTTCCCTTTGGCATTCGAATATCCATCTTTGCTGTGATGTATGGGTAGATGGCGTCCACTGGCCTGTGATGAAGGCAAGTTCTTCCGCAACTCAAAATGACTTTCTGGACTTCCTTTGATGCTTGTCGGTTTTCATCGATAGGCACTTGCAACGAACTTGAACGGTGACGAATGCATCCTGCCCATCGCCCAAAAAGATTTGCTTGTTCGCTTCCGGCGACGCTTCGTCTCCTACGTCCCCGAGTTTTGAGAAAACCGTTCCACATCATGATGGTCCCCGGAGAATCGAACATCCAGTGGCACCTGCATCGGATGAGCAGCCGTTTAACGCATGACGGTGCACATGGAGCAGAAGGCTAGCGCTTTCAGGACAAGTAAATGACCCCTCCAGCGCTACTACCGTTCTGGATAGATATCTGAAATGAGGCTTGAGCGGAAGGGCATCCTGTTCGCGTCCAGATATCCCTCTCCAAGTCCGTACAGGCCTCCAGTGTCCTGTATTGATACCTGATTGCCTACCCCTGCTCTCTCTTCTCGGTGAGCGCTACCCTTCATGATCCTTGATAGAATGCCGATCGCGACCTCTATGCATCAGAAGTGAAACCCTGAGCGTGCAGCCCGCCCGAACCACTTTGGACGTGTCGACCCCGAAATCGAAATCGATATGTCGGACTCCTGGAACGCTATCTTCCAGAATTGCTGGTATGTCGGCAACAGTTTCAACTGCATCCTATACGATATGTGTTCCGCAATTTACAGTCCTCCGGACTCTACATCAGCTAACCACCAACTCCGACAAGGAGTTCGATCTGGTGCTGTATTTCTTCACCGTGAAACACGTCGTAGATGCCCGGACGCGCCGCCGTCAGCAGAAGGGCAGGGCCGATGTCGCCTCAGAGCCGACGAGTATCCGAGCCATCCTCTATCTGAGCACCGGGCTCCTGTGCATGATCACCATCTACCTCTTCGCGCAGAACTTCTTCGGGGAGGAGATGTGGATTATAAACGAAGGGTACAGCGGGGGCTTGCGGCAGTACTACGCGGACCACGCGGCGGTGTGGTACCAAACGATGGGGAGCGCGTCCTCTATCGTGATGAACTGGATGAGCGATGGGTACCTGGTGAGTCTGAGGAGAGAGCCAAGCTTCTGCGGTTTTTTTTCCGCAGTTCCTTTGTGGGCGCTGATAGATGTTGGTTATTTCTCTTGCCAGATATATGGTACCTATGTCATCTGGAACGTCAAGATGCTTGCTGTCATTGTTCCGGCGATACTCTACGTCGGAACCGTCGGTGCGTCTCACAGCCTGTGCCAGCGCGTCCTGTGGCGCTCAACGATATCGGTGTCTAACGTGCTCTCGGGCCTGCAGTGCTCGGTGTCCTGAAGTGCTACTATTCCGGACGACCGGGGGGCGATTTCTTCGTCGGCATTTCCCCTCACGTCGCCCTGTCGTACTCCACAGTCGGCATTGCGATGAACGTCATATGCTCGTCGCTGATTTGTGGCTACATCATTTACCACACCCACAGGTTCAGCAAGCTTGTGGGCCGCCGTGACGACATCGAGAACAAGCGTTGCGTTAACCATGTCCTTGGGATTATCGCGGGGACCATGCTGCCGTACATCCTCTTTGGCGCAGCGTACGTGACATTGCTTGCGCTGAACAGTCCCGTGGCTATCTTGTTCCTGTCCCTTTACGTCATGTTCACGGTGGGTCTCGCCTTTGGGCCGTGGTTTGCGGTGTGGCCGTGCTCATGCGCTGTTCGTCCCTTGTCCAGTGCCTCTCCCCGCAGATCATCATGCTGCGTGTGGTCCTGCGTCGCGATTGGAGAAACGCGCGCTCGTTCACGGACGAACCACCCTCAGATTTGAATTTCGTCAAGGAGAGCATCGCGAAATCGCGAGTGGACACAGGCGGCGCCTTTACTGCCGAAGCTATCGCACTTCCCGACCTAGCCAGGGATGGAGACGTTCGGGTCGTCTGTCACTCATGTGAGCTGTAGCGTAGAGTTCAATTAATTCCCGCCCATATGATTAGCGGTGATCCATCGGTAGTACTAGATGTAATATATTCCAACATGTACATGTAGCCTGGTGTTTCCTTCTTCGTTTGTCTTCTATGTAGGTCGCTCACTTCCCAAACGACAGTGTAAAATAGGTGTACGCCGTCCCTGAACCTCATTCATCATAAATACCCGTCCGATATCGTCTGTAGCACTTCAAACAGTTTGATGCTGAATGACGTTGATACCTTCGAAACGAAAACAAAGTCCATGATAAGCATGCTGTCACGTCGCACCCCCATCCACCGTCGCCCACGCACAGGCACAGACTTACCGAGCGTCGTGTTCTGGCTCGACCACGCGTCCACAAGACACTCGGGGAACCCCTCGGCGCACGCGACCTCGAACGTATGCAGGGACGCCCGCGCGCATGGGAACCGGTATATTGCGACGTCGCCTCCCCCCGAGAGCGCGTGCGCATGCACCGTCGCGATCTTCTCCACTCTCTTCGGACGCGTGCGGTACGTGAGCGCTGCCGGATCGATCGGGGTGTCCGTCGCGAGGCGGAAGACGTCGATGTGCGACTGAGGATGCATGCCGAAAGACGCGCCCGCCTCCAGAACCGGGCTTCCAGGCTCGCCGGGGAGGGTGAGGACGAGGCGGCAGTCCTCCATGCCGAAGTCGATGGCACGGAACTGCGCGATGGTGTGCACCTGCGGTAAGTAGGATGGGGGTTACGTGGTGAGCGGTGTGGACGCGCGCTCGAACCAGAAGCAGAAGCGAGAGGAACTTGCCTCGGGGGTGACGTGAAGGCGCCGCTCGTTCGGCGAGACCGTGCCCCAGCCGTCGATCCAGTGGTCGCGCTCGCCGCGGGGTGCAGGCCTGTCTGGTTCATTGGCGTACACTTGAGCTGAGAGGCGAGGGCGGTTGATAATCGGCTCGATAGTCGAGGAAGCCATTTCACCGGATTCGTAGAGCTTCTTGAGGCCGATGTACGGGTTTGCGAACTCGAGGCCGGTGGGCGTGCCTCTGTCTTCGAAGACAGTGTTGAACATGTGGCAGACGTAGAGGAGGGCGGCGAGGTCCACAACGATGAGGCCAACTAGGGCGAGAAGGCCCCATTTTAGTCTCTGCGAGACTGAATGATCGCTGCCACGATTAGTAGGATGATGATCTACAGCAGCATTGCGTAGCTCGGTCAGCGTACGGTGTAAATTTTGAAAGAGAGCGGGAACATGCCTGTTGTGAGAGGACTTGACTCTGTGGAGTCGTCGAACTCGGACAGCCCGAGTTCGTGTAACTCAGAGGCGTTGGATGACGGGCGCATTGTCTTCGGTGCTGTAGAGTAACTTGTCGAGGTCGGTGTGGGGAGGAGACTTTAGTACTAGTTTCGCTTGTGTCTTCTGCTGCCGCCTTTTGTTGCGTCCGACATTGGTATGTGAACAAACGACTATCAGCGCCGTCACGGGCTATGCATGCAATTCGGCAACCCTACGTCTGAGTGATCCTGAGCGCCTCCAGCTGTCGAGGCGGTGAGTGGTTTGTGAGTCCCTGTATGTGTGAGTAGGAATGGAGATATACTCACCAGCAGCAAACCATGTGCCAAGCTCCGAAGATCGGATATTTGATCATGTTTCGCCGATAACCTCACTTTATGAAATAGGAACATAGGGCGATAGTTGTGAGCGACGCTGGACAAAAGCTATAAAAGAGAGGCAGGTTAAGTCCGGAGTCAGCATCGCAACCACCACTTCCTCCGCACTCACATTTACCGTCTATACTCCACCATTCGCACCATGCAGTTCTTCGCCCAATCCATCCGTGCCATCGGCGTCATCTTCGCCCTCCTCATCGCCGCATCCACCGTGTCCGCCGCGCCGCAGCCCACTGGAGTGGCGGCTAAGGACAGTGAGCATTTTGGCAATTTGCAACTCGTATGATTCTGATGTCTCCCGTCCGCAAACAGCTGTCGCTACCTTGAACCACGCTGAGAACTCGATGCTCAAGCGTCATGTCGAGGAGAACACGATGTTGAAGCGTCAGGAGAACAGCATGCTGAAACGTCAGGAAGACACTATGCTCAAGCGTCACGGCGAGGAGAACACTATGCTCAAGCGCAACGGTCAAGAGAACACCATGCTCAAGCGTCAAGAGAGCACTATGTTGTAAACCACCTGCCAATTTGCCAGAGACCAGCGGGAGAGGTGAGCAGCGAGCGTTACGATAAATTCGGATGCCTATGCCTACTCAAACGCTTCCTCTTGAACAAAGTTGGGTCGATACCCGGTGCTCTTTGGGTTAAAGTTAGGGAGCGATTGATCGTAGTTGAGCTACTTGCATACGTTGGATGTAGGTCGGTCGGAAATTTGAAGGCTTGGAATGTTAGCACAATGAGCGCAGCTGTCGTGTTGTTATTACCGGATGAGACCGTCAAGAAAGTACATAGAAATCGCAGGACATTGCACCAGATTTACGCTAACCATGCCCTGCAAGCACACGACAAGATCAGATTTGAGGAGTTATACGTAACTGAAGACATCCTTGCTGGCAGATGCGGTTTCGATGGCGTCGCTGTGGAAGCTTGAGCGGATAAAACCGCCCCGGGTACACTGCAATATGTCAGAACGATGTGCAACGGTGATACCGCTAGTGCAAGGGCGGCGGTGCACAGGTATACGTACCTCTAGAATTCCATAGTCGTTGTGAGAGGTGAAATCTTGAGACTGGCCTGGGACCCGCAAAGATTTGGAATTGCTGCTTGGTTGCTGGTTCCGGGATCTTCCGAAGCGCGTTATGGACGCTAGACGCTCATAGCACAGTCCACTCTCGACGGAAATTATTCCACCTCCCAGCACATCTTTCCTCCACTCTGCTCATTGCCGTTAGGGTTCAGGGCTCTCTAACCTGCTACGCAGTGCTGCGCACAATGCATAACTGGGAACGTCTCAGATCCTATGCCCCAGTGCAAAATCCCGGCTCCGGAACGAGCATCGCCCCGATATCCAATTTGAAGCGGGCATCTGTCTCGCACCATTGTCGCATATGATCCCAATACAGAACGCCATGCATGGACATATCTAAGATGCGCTCGTTATTTACTTCAAGGGAGGTGTCCTGCCGTCGCAATGTGGAGTGGGCGGCGTGCACACGAACGCCCAAGAATCTTGCGCTCGGGCAAGCGAAAAGATCGGTTTCATGATTTATGTTCTGGAATGTAGCGTCTTGTTTTTTTCTTGGAGATGTATGTCGATGAGCTATGCAGGGAATAAGAGCTAGTAGTACCGGGGTATAATTCCACGCTCCATGGTCGTCCCTTCGCGACTCACGACCGGACCTTCGATATGCTGTCCCGCACAGCAACCCTCATTCTGCTCACATGCATTGGAGGTCTCTACTTATTCCTTAATCTCTCAATCCTGGTCGATCTACGTCTCGCACTGAAGCGTAGGCCCACCCCGCTCTCGCACTACAGTTAGTCCAACTCTTTCTGTGGAGACACGCCTCGCTGACATGTCCGTGAACTCCTTAGCGTGGATCGAGGATGACGTGCCTGACCATCTCACTCTCCTCGGGGCCAAGAAGCACGTCCTCATGCCTGTGGAAGAATCCGTTCGCTTCGGTATGCACGAGCCCGAAGCCTATGACGAATGGCTCAGCCTCATCTCGCCCGAGGACCAGGGCAACGTCCGCCTCGGGCCCAACCACCGCTTCATGAACGTCGCGCTCATCCACCAGCAACACTGTCTCCGCTTCTTCCGCACGCATCTCGTCGCGGACGAGTCTCTCTCGGAGGCCGACGTGCACCATACGGAGCATTGCCTCAGCCTGTGGCGCGAGCACACGCTGTGCGCGGCGGACATCACGCTCGAGCCAGGGGACCCCTTCACCCATAACTTTACAGTGCAGCGGGACATGGGAGTTCGGCAGTGCATGGATGTGGAGGCGTTTTACTCGACGATGTGGAAGTACTGGGGCGATTGGGTGCAGTATCTGGAGAGTAGAGGTTTGGAACCTGCCCATTGAGTTTTGTATTTGATATATCGTGGCCGTAGTCATCGATGTCGGTTCTATCGCGTTATCTTGCATTCATCTCCAGTCGTTCCGACATACATTCGCGCGCGTTACAACCGTACCACAGGCCCGTGATCCATGGAAGCGTGACCGCAATCAGACCGCAAAAGCGTTCTCAATGCCGTCCACCTTCTCCACCGTGACCTCCGTAATGTTCTCCCCTGGGAACGTGAACTGAGCTTCCACCTCAGCAGGCGAGCCCTCTAAGCTCTGAGTCCACAACGTGGTGGTTTCATGGGACCACCCCCGTCCCATCAGCATCCGCAAAATGATCATCTGTGGCGAGAGGCACTAATGACGCGTCAAGAATCCGTCAATTGTGGTAGGGAATGATGTCACGGGCACGATGCATGCTAGAAGAACTCACCGTGAACATAACGTAGAGCGACAGGAAGAGGATTGACACTGGGCTGTTCGTGCCTAGGGTCGCCACATATGCCACCCCGAACAACGTGTACGGCAGCATGGACTCGACCACCATGCTCATGGCACTGGTAAACGCCTTTGCCGCAGCGCTGCCGATGCCAGCCACCTGCAATCTCCTCCGAATCCGCAGGATGCGCCCGCAGATGAGCGCGGTGCAGAGGACGTTTGTGGCGATCACGACGGTGGAATAGGAGAGCGCTATCTGTGGTGCAAGGCCGACGAAGAAGTCGGCGTTCGGCCTTCCAGAGAAGTAGCATGTGGCGATTCCCAGTGCTGTAAATCCACACTCCGTGTCAGCGTCTTCCGTATGCCTAGACCGAGTGCCGTTCCAAGCGTCATCGGAGAATTAGACATACCTGCCGCGCCGAAGTAGAGAACAGAAGGGAAGATGACCACATGCCAGTCAGCCCAGACCACATATGTACGGTATATCTGTTCGGGAAGCGTTAATCGCCGAGTTAGGGTCTTCGGATGAAAAGATAGGCGGTAAGATATCTAACCAAAAATGCGTCGCTCATGAGGCAGAGGACCACAGACGAGGCGCTCCCCAGCGTCTGGTACCACACCGCGGCATGGTCGGCGTAGTACTGCCCCGAACCCCCAGGATATCCCTCGTTGATAACCCACATCTCTTGGCCGAAGAAATTCTGCGCGACGAGATATATCGTGATCATCACGATGAGGCCGGTACTAAGGAATAGCAGCCACTTGTCGCTGTTTCCCCGGCGCTGCTCCCCTCGGCTGCTCTTCAGCATCAGCATTGCGCTCGTGAGGTAGAACATGACCGCAACCCCTACAATAATCATGCAACAAGAATGTAGTCAGCATTGTTTCACGACTTGAACGGAACTAAGCCCGCACCGTAGAGTATGGCATTGAAGTTGTTGCCGATGTACCAGCAGTTTTGAAAAATCGCGTCCCAGTCCGCCATGTTTGCGTATGAAATCCGGTTTGGGATGCTGAACGATGCAGAAGGCACTCATGAGAGCCGATTTAAAAGCATCCATTGACTCTGGCCTGTGATACAGCGTGATCACGGTATGCGGCCACGAGACTGCATTCGCCATTTCTCGAACACGTAAGGGAGAAGCGATATCGCATCTCAAGTTCCAAAATACGAGGGTAGAGTGCTGAATCAGTCCACCGTCAGACTAGTTTCGATTGTGCCAGTGGATAAGGGTGGCACTAACAGTCCAGCTGAGAAGGTGGTCGGTATTTTGTCGTGTGACACCATGAAGCATTGTACCTGGCGCGAAGTGGTCATGACACATAGTCAGCATCGGAAAACTAGAGAGAGCGCGGTATGCCGAGATAGAGCTGATCGGAATTTGCCAGTAAGCCAACCATTAGAAG
>JAKLMY010000326.1:0-30140 GCA_022814645.1 Ganoderma meredithae | reverse complement strand
ATGCATGATCCAACACTGTCTGCTCAGCCTCCTTGGCCTATTGCTGTGTCTTAGCCCAAGAGTGTTCTGCCTTGGCTTTGTTTTGCCGCCTTTCTCTAGCCTCCCATGCTGTGAGGCAGACCACTTCAGTCAGTACCAGGGTCTCATGTTAGGAGCTTTCTACATACTGTACCACTCAAGAGTGGCAAGCCTCAGGTTGCACTGAGACCACATCTGATGGTGTGACTAGAGCATGCACTACGCTAGGCCAACACAGAGGATCTAAGTGCATACTGTATGAGGGGAAAGAGGAAAAGGAATGTGGGTAGAGTATGCTGGTGCTCATATAGAAGTTTCGACCTAATGTTACGACTGACTGTCGATTAAGATCAGAGAGGGAGCTTACAAGGTGAGCAGGGGCATTGGCAAGCACTTGTGTAGTGAGTGCAGAGCAAGGCTCAACAGTCAGGCTGGAGACAAGATGTATTAGAACCAGTATCTACTGGGTGAGAATACAGCGAGGCTTACCTAGAGACAAGAGGTCGAAACTGAGGTCTCTAAGTAGCAAAGTACAGGTCTTATATACGTGTACACAACATTGGAAACTGGAGACAATAAGTAACTATAGACATGGGAACTAGTGGAAAGTACAATGGTACATAAAACAACAATGTTGCTGAGTGATAGAACTACAAGGACTATTGTACTAGAGAACAAGAGATGGGTTTGCTAAACGATGGAGAACAATGGAATTGATATAGTAAGCAAATCATCCTAGAAAGGAAACTAAGGTGCTGGGTGACCAGAATAGGAAACAGAGGCACTGGGTCTGAGAAAGGAAACAAAACACTGTGTGAGCAAAAAAGAAAATTGAGGCACTGGGGCAGGTGCTGAGTGGAATGTTTGTAACACCATATTGATCCCATTGTTCTCCGTTGTTTAGCAAACCTGTCCCTTGTTCTCTAGTACAATAGCTCTTGTAGTCCTATCACCTAGCAATGTTGTTGTTTTATGTACCATTGTACTTTCCACTAGTTCCCATGTCCATAGTTACCCATTGACCCTAGTTCCCATTGTTGTGTACACATATATAAGACCTGTACTTTGCTACCTGGAGACCTTAGTTTCAACCTCTTGTCTCCAGGTAAGCCTCGCTGTATTCTCACTTAGTAGTTACTTGTTCTAATACATCTTGTCTCCAGCCTGACTGTTGAGCCCTGCTCCGCTCTTGCTGCACAAGTGCTCATCGGCACTCTTGCTCATCTCATAAGCCTCCTCCCTGATCTTACTCGATGGTCAGTTGTAACAGATAAGCATACAACTCAATAAGTATCAAGAGCATGTTAGGAGCAGACTAGCTATTGAACTACTATGCCAAAAGGGTGCAATGTCAAGCTTAGCCTCAACACTTGGCTAGTACTATATAAGTAGCTCATAATGCCTATTCATGACAGCACACATTGTTATAACTTACACTAGAGATATAACTTACACTAGAGACCACAGCTGTGCAAAGAAAATTAATTCAAATGTCTTCAATCTCAACCATTCACGCTCTATCCTTATATTTTGCTAACCACCCCCTAAGATGTTAGACAAGTGCAAGATGCTAATATAATCTACAATCTCGTAATTAGATCCTGCCCTATCCTCTCAAGCTCTATTGGCAATGTCTGTTGATTCAAGGAAATAACTTCTCCCTCAATATCTTTTGACTTTCTGCTAACCTGTGTACTCTCATTCAACAATGATCTATCCATTAACCAAAAGACTTACTTTGCTTACAGGGATGCTGGAATAGCCACTGAGAACTCGGAATGGTCTAGGATTTTTTAATGTGGGTTGCCATACCACACCAATGCTGTTTCCCCCTAGTACATCAAAGAAGAGCAGGGCAGCATCCTCATACACACTCTAATAATGACTGATTTAACTTTGATCCAAGTTGTGAGGATGCAACATACCTGAAGATCTGCAAACAAAGCAGCAGCAGGATCAAAGCCAGGAAGAACTGGTGCAGCCGCGCTTGCTGGTGCAATATTTGCATATTTGGCTTTTGATGACCATGCCGACGGATTCGCACTGATATTCTGGTAATAGCGAGATAAGACGCCAGGATCCAGTTCAGCAACGAAATCATAATCTTCTGTTGGATGGTGAAACAAGCGCTGTAATAGAATAGTAAGTACATGTCTCGCATTTTGGAGATATGCAGACCTTGATGTTAGTATCTTGGGAGTCAAAGGCGTTGAGGCTCTCCCACGTCGCCTTCGCAATCGCCGCAATGCGTCGTGCAACCACAGCGTTCGGTCCATGTGATGTCCAGATGTGGCCAGAGTGATCGACTGTAGTGATGAAGGACCATGCTCCTGCTCGACCACATGTGGATTCCATGTCGCCTGAAAGTATTGTGTCCTGTTCTTCGAGGCTTAACGGTACAACCAAGCCCTTCGTCCAGTCCCAGTCCTTGAGAAACCTTAGAACTTGTGCAAAACCTCGCTCCTTCGTTCCCGGTACGACTGCGGAGGGTAAAGCAGCCCCAGTCTGCAGGAAGATGTAGGCGCATAGTAGCTCTATCGCCTCTTCGGAGACATGAGTACAGAACAACCAGTGCGACGCGAACCATCGCTTCGTCAATCTCACAGTCCCCGCAAACGCAGCAAATTTGTGAGAAAGCGCGGCGATAATCCGGTGATGTCGTGGGGCATGAATGAACCTCCGATTGTAGGCATCGCGCATCGCAAGTGCAATTTGTCGCTCGTAAGCTTCATCTCTGGGTGCATGGCTCCTGGAAGCCTTGGGAATGTGCGATTGGTCGTTGATGACGCGATCAAGTAGTGTCGCCTCGCGGTCGTGCCATATCCGAGCGCGGAACGCCCAGCCTTCCCGAGTGACAATATCAAGCGCAGCCTCGTCCTGTAGTTCCTTCCGTCCGGCACGCTCACCCAGGACAACGGTCGCTTGCAACCCGTTCACGGCCTCCATGAGTGCGGTGGCCAATCGCTCGTAAAACGCGAGCTTGACCTTCCTAATAGCGTGGAGATCGTCCGGCCATCGTGCAGACTTCTCGAACTCCACAATGACCTCTATAGCTGGAACGTACGAGGCCGCGGTAGGAATCCTGACTCGAGATGACGGCGCCATCGCGATGGGTACGAAGACTTCCGTATACCGGAGCGCAGGACAGACCGGGCTCACATTCAGAATTGCGAGTGGCAGCTTGTCGTCGAGGGCTTTCATCTGTTTGACGAGCGAGTCAAAGGCGGTGAGGGCTGCTTTGAAACCAGCCGCCGCATTTCGTGCTTCGAACAGAGACCGGATTGACTCTGGTGCCTTCAAAAGAGCGTCGAATTGATGCTGCCAGGTCGTGACAGCATCTCCACCGATACCAAAATGGTTTTGCAGTAGATGCTTGACAATCATGGCCGGAATGTACGCGCGCTCATCAGCATTTTTAATATCCCAGACGACGCTCTCCATAATAGAACCATCCTTGAAGCGACGCAGTTCTGCTTTGTCGCCCCAAATGCGACGAAATTTTTCAGCCTGCTTTTTTGTCCGGTCTTCGGCTAGGGGGCCGTGATCAACGAGGCGAAATGCGTGCTCGGTATCCAAGATTATGCCGATGAATATGATGGGAGAGCTTGCTGGCAGGGCTTGTGAGAGAGGTCGTGCATCCGAGGATGGGTGTAGAACTGTGACGGCCTTCACACGACTGCCGAGTCCATCACGGAGAGTTGACGAAAGATTCGCCATAAGCGCGTTGTACGCAGAGCCGTAGTCCGCCACAACATGCAACGACTGGTCGGGCATCTCAGCAGACGACACATCAACCCTGCAGCATTCTATCAGAGCTACGTCGCTGATTCGTGAGCGATTAAATTACCCACTGGAGAAGGACGTCGAACCGGCTAAACACATCCCGACGGTCTTGCAAGAAAACAGAGTAAAAGGGATCCTCCAAATTACCGCGCTGGTCCAACACTTCGAGAGTTGCTTGCGCATCGTACCTCAGCTAGCAAGATGTCAGTAAACCGTAGGTGACTAGGAAGTTTGAAGTTTATACCATGTCGAGAGAGGACAATGGAACACCAGCCAAAAGATTGACAGAAGAAGTCGAGTCGACGAAAACCGCCTCGTGGCCGACGTAGCTAGCGGGAGGGAACTGATGTATGACATGAAATACCACACAGCTAGAATGTTGCAAAACAAACATACTTTGTGGCCATCTTTCGACTTGACGAATATAGACCTCTCCGCAAAGCTGTGCCGTGCTGTGATTGCACAGATTATGGAACTCAGTGAGCACCCTCGGTGAACCGGCCAGCAAACTTACCAAGGAAATCTAGTGCCGCTTTGAACAGTTGATATGAGCTCAATCCCTTCCCCAAAGGCTTGAATTTAGGACTCGGCCTCTCCAACTGAACAGGTTGATGTTCCTCGCCATGAATGAGCAGATCCAGCAGGGACGCCCACCACATGCCTTTCCCTTCGAAACCACGCATGCAGAACTTGCCGCCCGCTCCATATCCTCGCTGATTTGCCCACACGCGGAGCAAAGTCAAAGCATCAGAAAAACCAGGCGCGTCTTGCTTGAGGGCGTGCACAGACAGAAGATGAGCCTTTGGAGTGTTCATACGCAACAAGGTGGTGTTATACAGAGGGGTGGGCTCGTGGTCCAACTCTTGGTCCTGCCCGGTTGTACGGATGTTGGAGCGCGAGGGCGATAGACGTGAGAAGGGAATTGGAGATTGTGGAAGAAATGGAACGATACGGATTTGGACGTCGAGTTTGCCGAGTACGTGGATAGCTGTGAAGATGGTGAGAATGGATTGCCCTTAAGCGATAAAAGAGCCCACTTACGAGGGTCCAGAATCAATGTTGTGCACCTTGGATCGCCAGAGGTTGAGTCATAGAAAAGTCCATAAGCGGGATTCGCGTGTGTGAGAGCAGAGGCGACAATTGCCAAGAAGTAAGCACGCTTCTGAAAAGCACGTCCATTCAAGTAATCCTTCTCCTGGAACAAGTTCTGAGAAACTCATGAGCAGGTGGGAGGATATTGAATTGCGACGGACTGACCGAGGGCATTGCGAGCGCGACATCGACCTGGTATTTTGTGGAGCCTTTGGCCTTGACGGCGGTTTTGGTGGCCCAGCTGCCACAAAGAACAATCTCAGATGGAGGTTCGAAGGCGACCTTCCAATTTGTATCTTCTGTGGGAAAAGGTCGAATGTAGGGCACGGCAATACCCTTGAGGGAGAGAGCGCGGGCAGCATGAAGGGGATGTTGGGGCGGGGAGGAGGGGAGGTGGATTAGCAACTTGTGCAAGGAAAGAAGAAGATTGTCGAGTGGTTGGGACAGGTGGTACTTCGGCCTAACGTTGGGCAGAAGTGCGTCGATCTAGAAGAAAGGTGTGGGACACGAGCCAGCGGGGGACTATGAAGGAAAGTACGGACCTGCAACTTGAAGGAGGTGGATCGAAACAGGTCGGCAGCATCCTTGATGTTCTTAAGCTCTTCACCAGTAGGTGGTTGGTGTCGATGTGCGGCGACACGAGCGCTTGGATCCGGGAGGGAACTGTGCTCGATGTAGTCGCCGGTTGCGGGAGATGGGGAGGGGGAGTCTGTTCTCTTCCTCTTGAGGTTGAGCGCCATACGAGGAATGGGGAGGCGCAAGGGCGTGAACAAGATCGAGAGCGACGAGCGAAACGAGCAAACCGGGAGCTTGAACCTGAGCAGGGCTGAGCCAAGAGCCAACTTGTTCCTTCGCCGTCGAGGGTCGAAGGTCGAGAGTCGAGAGTCGAAGAGTCGAGAATTGAGCAAACTCGTGCAGCACGTGCTACGAGCACGTGTGGCTAGCAGCACGTGCGGGCGACAGACCTGAGCCCAAACCACGCACACCAAACCTCAAGAGTGCACTCGTCTCAGTCTCACCCAAGCACACGAACTCATTCCTCCCATGCCGCCCCCACACGCTACGGCCGTACGTCTGCCCGTCCCTTCTCTCCGTTGCCCTCTCACTTTGCCCTCAGACCACCCTCAAACGCATACACCGCGAGATCGCCGACCTCAAGGGAGAGGACCTTGGTTCCATCAAGCTCGCCCCATCCGACGACGACCTCTTTCGCTGGACGGCCACCATTCCAGGTCCAGAGGGCAGTGTCTACGAGGGTGGCCTTTTCCACGTCGACATTGTACTCGCTCACGACTACCCGTCAGTCGTCAGTTCCCGTCTCAATCTTGTCCCGTCCTTTACCTCTCCCCCATCCCACCTCCAGCTTCTCCGCTCCAAGGATGACTTTCCGTACACGGTGTGCTGTTTCGGAAATACAGTCTTTCTATGCCTCTTGTCTCATTCTACCCACAGCATTTACCACATGAATATCAACGAACGTGGAAGCATTTGCATCGATATCCTCAAGCATAATTGGTCCCCTGCCCTCTCTCTATTTAAGGTTGTTCTATCGTTGTCCTCGCTGCTCACTGATCCAAACCCTAGTGCGTCCATCTCGTCATATTCCTTCACTCTTACTCACGCCGTTTCCGATCACCCACCAGAGGATCCGTTAGGTACGATTTCGCATTCCATTCCTAAAAGGCTTCTGGCACACACCCTCACCCGTTGCCCCTCGTTCAGTTCCGTCTATAGCCACTGAATATGTCCGCAACCGCGTCCAGCATGATCACGAGGCTAGACGCTGGACGGAGCTATATGCCCGTCCGCAACTAGGTCAGGACAAGGGCAAAGCGAAAGCATCTCGCAGTCCTGCGCCACCTAGTGCGGCACTAAGCGGTGGTGGTACACGATCATCGCCTGCATCGAGGAGGGCCACGCCCTCAACCACACAAACGATCACCATCGACGACTCGGATGATGATCGGCCTGTTCCGTCTCGTACAAAAGCGCCTCCGAGGGCAGATGGACCAGCAACGGCATCAAAAAGGAAGCGAGGGTTGATGGTGGGCAATGGAGAGGCTGACATTGACCTGTCAGAGGAAGATGAGATAGAGAGGCGGGTCCGAAGACGCAGAGGAGGGGCAGGTGCTTCGGCGCTGACGAGTGGGGCGCGGACAGACCCCGGCGAAGTGATCGTTATTGAAGATTGAGGTTGGTCAGTGCGGGTTAGAGAAGAAGTGGAAGTGGAGGGCCTCGCTTACGCTATAGTGTGTACAGAGTGTACGTACGCAAGTGAACGTTGAACGTTGCATTGAATTTTACTGCTGGCAACCAAGTAACCGTCCACACGCGATGCCGGGCGGACCGCACATCCGGCCACTTAGCGCCGGGCTGACAGGGGTGAGTCGGCTCGGACTGGTCAGTCTCGGTCAGAGTCTCTGCAACTGCACACCTTCCTCCTCGACGGTCATCATGTTCGCTCTGTAGCTGCCTACCTTGTCAGTCTTCTACCCACCACACCAATTTCCTTCCCTTCTAAATCCTGATCGCCCTCCCCCCCTCCTATTCTCTCACCACCCACGATGATCACTCGAATAGCTCTCTAACACCTCTCACTCGTCCGCCGTTATCCAACTCTGAATTACCCGTAAAGTGAAACACAGTCCATATCAACCACAACCCACAACCCTTCTCCATGTTTGGTGAGCACGAGTCTGAAAGTCCCCGCGTTCCCTCGCCCTGGGATCCCTTTCTCCCCTCCCCTCCCACTCCCGGTGTCTCCCCACACGTCAGCGCCCCCCTCCACAACGGCATCCCCAAGCTTGTCCCCGAAGCAGAAGAGGTCTGTTCTTCGCTCTCCATCCTCCTCTTTCCTTTCCCTTACTCACACGACCCAGGGCAACGTCGAATACAAGCTTAAACTCACCCACATCTCTAATGCCCGCTTCGCCCGACTCGTCACTCAGCTCAAATGGCGTCTTCTCGAGGGTGGTGGCCAGGCCTACTATGAGCTCGGTGTTGCAGACTCTGGCGCCCTCATCGGCCTCTCCCGCCCAGACCTCGAGGAGTCTCTCGAGACCCTAGAGATGATGGCCGGCGAAATCGGGGCCTCTGTCATCGTGGTCAAAGAGATCGAGGTCCCACGCACTATAGCTGTGCTCGCCGACAAGGACAGCGGCTACACTAACCCCGATACCGGCGAGTGGACACGCAAAATGCGCAAACGTCCTCTCGCTGTCGGTCCTCTCTACTCGGATGGCGCGGACGGCTCCACTTCGGCAACAACTACCGAGGCCGAAACCGACTTCTCCTACGCCGAATACACGGACGTGGACGACCTTTCCTCGTCTTTTCCCCCTCTCCGTCGCGGATCCAATATGACCACATTCCTTGGGACAACAACGACCTTATCGCAGCGCCCGATCCGCACGAACCCTTCCCGGCCAACAGCCCAGTCTTCCCCTTTCATTGCACCCATCGACGACGACCTAGCCCTGTTCTCTATGGAGCCCGAACCTGCGTTCCAGGACGAGTCTCCCGAGACTGACACGCCCGCGTCCGGGATCATGGCTGACGACGAACTGGACCTCGTTGTAGGTGTCGAGGTTGGCCTGGGTCCTCGCCGAGCGTCGTTCGCGGGACTGGAGATTGCCGCCGTCTTCAAACCGCGTCCCGTTCGACACCGAGCCCGGCCGGGGAGCTCCTCTCTGGCTCTGGGCCCAACGGCCGGTAGGCACGCGAAGCGGTACAACAAGCCCAAGGAGAAGAAGTCTCAACCATGGCATCAAAAGGGAATCGCGACTATGGGGCCAGGGGAGCTGAGCAAAGAGGAGAAGGCGCTGCAGCGGCGAGTTGCGCGTGACAAGAAACGGGAAGAGAAGCGAAACACTCTGATCGCTGTGGCCCAAGGGGAGGGGCAGGAGACTGGCAAGGGCATGTGTGACGGGCAGCCGGGTTGGGCGGCGGGAGTCAAACCTGAGTTTGCAAAGGCTGGTGTGGGCGACAAAGCGTCAGCACTGATGGCGGAGGTAGGAGAGGAGGCGTGCACGCTCGCTCATGGTGTGGATGGTCTGCATGCAGCATTGGACAAGACTGGGGATGGAGAGAATGGGGAGGAGACGGGTGGAGTGGTGGAGATGGGGGAACTGGCGGACATGGTTGCAGCAGGGACGGCAACGGTGCGGGAGGCGCGACTGATTGTGGAGGCGCTTGTGGTGCGGAAGATGTCGATTGAGGAGGCGACGCTGGACTTTGGCCGGTTAGCACTAGGAGGATGAGTAGGCACGGCGTTATCTTTCTCTCTGCTTTATTTTTGTACGTTGTGGGATGGGGGCGGTGGATGGTCGGACAGGTAGCCGGGTGGAATGAGGGCATTGTTGTCGATAGCGTGCGGTCGCAAGTGCTCGTGTTGGAAAGACGGGGATATATATTTGTGGAGCGAATGTTTGAGTTGCGTTTGAGTGTGGGGTGCGGGGAGAAGAGATGCTGCAGACGAAGGCCCATCCATCGGGAGCGGAGTCGCGTGCCTTGGAATCTGTGCGTCTGCGCGCTGACGCCATCTGCTTGCTTGCTTTCTCACATCCTGTCCACTGCCCGGCCTCGGCAAGGCACGAGAACGCCAACGCCAACGTCCACATATCGCACACCGCTCGCAGCCTGCCCTGGGGTGTCGATGGGGACAGCTGCGAAGGCGGGCCAGCGACGCAGGAGGGCGGGGTTGGCCATGGGGCGAGGTGGGGGGATAGAGTACCGACAAGGTTGCGATGCTTGAGAAACAATGCACGCTTGGAGAGGCGGGAGAGGAGAGTGTCCGGTCGGTCCTTGTTGTCTTATCTCGCACGTGCAGGACGCTGATCATGCTCTCCGACTGCTGGGACGCGGCTGCTGAGCCTCAGGCCAGAGTTGGGCCTGAGGAGGGTGTCCCCCGCCCACGTCCTTGTCCGCCGCGGACGAGTGCGCGGATTCCCTGTCCTCCTTCCTCGCCCCCCACTCCCTTCTTCCTCTCCCCCAGGTCCCCCGCGTCCCCCGCCCGCCGTCTACGCCTGTGCCCGCCCGCTGTCTCCCCACGTCTGCCAACCGCCGCCGCCTATCGTGTCCACCCGTCTTCCTCTCGTCAGCGCTCTTTCCGTCCGGCTCCCTTCCACTCCCGGCCTCGCCCTTCCCGCTTCTGCTTCTCTCTCCCCGGCCTATCTTCCACCCGCCCGTCCCTTCTCATCTCCCCTTCCCCCCTCCCCCCTCCACCCCCGCAACAACACAGCTCCCTTCCAGCCACGGAGCCATTGGCATGAGATGTCCGCAGAGGTGCACGAGGACAACCGCCCTGCAGCCCCTTCCATATCCACCTTCTCAACTTTCGACCGCGAGAAGTCCATAAGTCAGTACTCTCTCATCTCAACCATCTCCGAAATCCCTCCCATATAACCTCCCACCTCCGCTCACCCCCCGCCTAGGATCTCCCCAATTCCATGACTCGGAATCCTTGTCCGACCGCCCTACAGACGACCCTCCAGACTTCTTCGATCCCAATTACGATCATGACATCACTTGGCTTGGTACGCTCATTCTCATACAGTTCTCATCCCCCCTCCCCCTCATTCCCATCATCTGTCCAGAGGACGACTCTCCCTACCCAGAGGTCCGTTCCGCCGTCGCAAACTACGATGACCAGGCCATGCCCGTCAACACCCTCCGCGCATGGCTGCTCGGAATTATCTGGGCCATCATCCTCCCCGCCATCAACGAGTTCTACTATTTTCGCTATCCCTCCCTTATGGTCACCAACGTACGTACCCACTACGTCCTTCCCCATGCACCGAACTGCTACCATCATAACGCACACCACCAACCCCACAAGACGAGGCTAACTGCGCCCGCAGATCGTCGCGCAGCTCATCACCTTCCCTCTCGGAAGGGCCTGGGCACGATGGCTGCCCCACTACAAGCTCTTTGGAGTTTCCCTTAACCCTGGACTATTTACCATCAAAGAACATGTAAGAACCATCCATTATCTGCATGTGGACTTTGAGGATGATAATTGACATGTCTCCTCGGCTCACAGGTGCTCATAACCATTATGGCCGGTGTCGGCGCGCAGGCAGCGTACGCGGTGTGTTGCCTTTATCGTTAGCAGTAACCAGTGATCTTCAGCTACTCATTGAGCCCCACTCTAGACGGAGATAATCGCGGTACAGCGGGTCTGGTATAACCAGAATTTCAACTTTGCGTGTAGGTTCTTCTGACAGTCATTCCGTGTTGGACGCTAAGTAACGCGGACCAGACCAATGGATGCTCGTCATGTCTACACAGGTAAGCCGCTACTCCTACACATCTCTGGTAGGCATGGCTCTGAGGGCCTTTCAAACGCTAGCTCATCGGGTTTTCCGTTGGAGGTCTTGCGCGTCGATTGGTATGGCTTTCATCGTTCCTTGGCGCGTGTCTCCGATTCCTGTTGCTCATCTCGTCGCTCACCTTTGCGACTACAGCTTGTTGCACCTGCGTCCATGAGTAGGCTACGCGTCTGTCTCTTCAACTCTATCTAATTTGACCCGTTATCACAGTCTGGCCGAATACCTTGGTCGTCTGCGCGCTGTTCAACACGCTCCATTCCCAGAGCTACGCCGGGATCGGACGTCACGATGGTCTGAGCAGAGAACGCTTCTTTGCATACGCCTTCGTGTCTGCGGCTGTGTGGTGTGCGTATCCATTCGGCTGACTGGTAGCCCCCGAAAAGGCTTATGTTCTGACAAGAACGATTGGATGGACCACCAGATGTCGTGCCGGGATATCTGTTCCAGGCGCTGAGGTACGCGATTACTCAAATTCAATCAATGGTTAACCGCCCTGACGGGTATTAACCACAACAGTGTCTTCACATGGGTAAGCGCCGTAGTGGCAAAGGAACAGCTGTTGTCCGTTGACCATGGTACATCCTCTTAGGTGTGTTGGTTGGCACCAAACAATGCCGTAAGTTCGCCCCAAATATCTGCTGATGGTCGGCTTACACCATCGACTGTTATGTAGAAAGTCAATGCGATCTTTGGGTACGACTTGCATTATCTGAGATGGCCTTTGTCAACGTCATGGCTTGTAGATATCACAGCGGCATGGGCTTCTCGCTTCTGTCCTTTGACTGGAACCAGATCGCCTTCATCGGTAGCCCGCTCGCCACCCCATGTTAGTGCTATGATGCTTGCTGCCTTGTCACATCGATGATCCGTGTTTCTGACGAAATCGCAGGGTGGGCAGAGGCGAACGTCATTGCTGGCTTCCTGATGTTCTACTGTAAGCCTTACTCCCACATATTATGACCCGTCAATAACGCATTCCTCGGTTATAAGGGTTCCTCGCGCCACTCGTCTATGTGCGTTATCCTTATCTACCCCACTTTGGACACGCTGACACCGCGTTGCGGGTCTGCTGTAGTTTACAAACGTTTGGTATTCTCAATACATGCCGTAAGTTCTAGGTTCTGTTATGGACTCCAGATCTGACTTCGCCTAGTATATCCGCCCTAGGACCATTCGACAACACAGGTGAGGCAATCTTGCCGCCCGCGTTCTGCTGAGTGCTTACTTCGTTGCATGCTCAGGACAGTCGTACAACCTCAGTCGTATCCTCAATGCGGATTCGACATTCAACCTCGAGGCTTACAAGTCGTACAGCCCTCTTTTCCTCTCCGCCACATTCGCAATATCGTACGGCCTAGCCTTCGCGTCCATCACTGCCACCATTGTCCACGCTGTCCTATACTTCCGCAAACCCATCAGTTTGCATTTGCATCGCTCACTCGGAGAACAGCCTGATATCCACGCTCGCCTCATGTCGCAATATCCTCCGGTCCCGGAGTGGTGGTACGCGTGATATAGTCTTGTGAGGGCCTATGCTTGTTTGCTGACGTAACCGGAAGGTATGCTGGCATCCTCGCCACCACATTCTGTTTCTCATGCCTGAGCATTGAGCTATTCCCCACTCAAATGACCATCTGGGCCTTAATTGTCGCCCTTCTTATAGCATTGGTCGGTATACACCTTCACTTGTCCTGATGCTAGCTGATGATACGTTCAGGTATATTTGGTTCCAGTTGGTACGTGTTGTCACAAACCTACCGGGATGCTTCAGTTCAATGAGGCGCGCGGGCAACCAGGCATGATTCAGGCGATCACTAATCGGCAGGTTGGACTGAAGTACGTTGCATCATTGAGACCGAACTTTACCTTTCTGATCTCCTCTCAGTGTCATCACGGAACTCATAGTTGGCTACATGCTTCCTGGTCGACCGGTGGCGATGATGATGTTCAAGGTATGGCCACCGTTACGCGATCCGCCTTGCAAGTTTCTTAGTTCTTTTATCAATAGACCTGGGGCTACATCACCATGTCGCAAGGTCGGTCTCCTGAACACCATGTGATATTCGGGGGGGCCTAACGGCCGCTCTCATCTAGCGATGATCTTCACGTCTGATTTCAAGCTTGGGCACTACATGAAAGTCCCTCCCCGACCCATGTTTTGGTGTCAGGTTTGTCAGTCATTGTTCAATGCGGGCCATCGTTATTAAGTGATGTGCAGATTGTGGCTACGGTCATCGCAGGCACTGTGCAATTGGGGGTCGAAAATTGGTTGTTCTCTAACGTTCCGTATGTTCATGGCTGGTCTAGAGTCAGCCGGCTGATGTTCACGATCCCTGTAGAATGATATGCACTCCGCAACAGAAAGACGTGTCCGGTTTCACTTGCCCCAACACTCAGGTAAGAGGCAGAGCCTATTGTGGGTCAGCTGTATCTTATATCGTGCTAATAGGTGTTCGCTACGGCCTCCGTCGTTGTGAGTGTCTTACAATCTGGAAATATCGCGCTTTTCACACGTCAGCATCAGTTCGGTGTAATCGGCCCCACATTGCAATTCTCCAAGAACCAGTTGTACTAGTGAGCTAGTCTTTTGTCGTCATCTGCGGAATGTCACGCTTACATCTGACCTAGTCGTATGTCGCACGGAGCACCTCTCTTATTCGGCCGCTAATCGACTTTTTAGCATTGCTCTTTTTCTTCATTATTGGAGCTGCGTGTCCTTTGATTGTCTGGTTGTTGACGAAGAAGTATCCTCACTCGTGGTTAAATTATGTTAAGTCAGTACTTATGATCGTGCTGTGTGACCTCACACTGATGGGTTGTATAGCTTTCCGTAGGTCACCAAGTTCGTGCCCTCTGTGTCCACTGACCAACTTTTCCCAGTCTTATGTTTACCGGGATCGGCCTCATACCTCCCGCAAGCGCTGTTAATTATGTGCCCTGGGCCATAATTGGGTTCCTATCACAGTATGTCATTCGAAGACGATATTTTCCGTTCTGGGCCAAATATAACTGTATGTTACACCGTCGTCCCGCAGACAGTTGTGCTAACGTGATTGTAGATGTATTATCCGCCGCGCTGGATGCGGGCACCGCGATCTCGACACTCCTGGTATACTTCATGTGAGCCTCGGGTACCTAAGTCGCGTAGTCGCAGGAATTTAGCATATCTTTCTTTTATTCTCCTCTAGCCTTCAGTATCCTATGAACGGGGAGATTGGACGTAATACTGTCCAGCAGTGGTGGGGCAACACCGTCTTCAAGAATACTGCAGACTGGCGCGCAACTCCCTTACGGATCGTGCCAGATGGGGAACGTTTTGGGTACGTGTTCCTTTCGCCTCGCTCCTCGTTAGTTTCTGACCAAGATCTCCATCCTCAGGCCAGACACTTGGTAGACTTCTTGTTGTATCACTAGATGGAATCCTTGCTATTGTTTTTATCTCACCGGTTATGTGAAGTGTGTAACTCGCGTGATATCTTGTGCATGCTTGACATTTGTGCAGACCTCCACGTACAGGTGAGTTGACGAAGATTTCTTGACGGCCTGACACTAAGATGCACTCATGGAGGTTCTGGTCAGCTACTTATCATGATCAAGTGCATGAAGTGAGTACTTTGTAGTGACGCTGTCCCTGCTCCAGGTTCAGTGGGCGTAAGAAGTTCATGATAATTGGTGCTATCCTTGGGCGGCTGAAGTCGAGGTTGTGTGTAGGTCCATTCTCTTTGACCCCCTTCCCATTCATCTTCGTTCAAAGGTTTGAACCCCCCATGACAAGCACTATTGTAATCGATTGTGAGCAGTTCGGTTGGTTGTATATATGAAACAGTAGATGACCCGAAGGCTTTGCAACGTCCCAACCACTGTTTTCTTGGCTCCAGTCAACTATGACGACGCATCTCGGAGCTTTCGTCACGGCTTTCCACGCTCGAACCTCTTACGGGGTTCTGGCATGCGACATTATTCCCCGCATGTACGCCTCCATTGGTCCGGGGGAGCTCGGACTCACGCTGGCATCCCTCAACTATTCAATAACGGATGGTAGGGGTGGGATGTGTCCTATGTGTACCGATAAGGGCCCCTGCTTCCTCTGCAGCGACGAGCTCCGATGGCAGGAATACACCCACGCACAACGAACGACGATGGCCCTCTGTCCTGTCCCTTCCTCTGATGTTCTGCACACTCTCAATACCTCGGGACCAGTTCCATCCGGCTCCCCACCAGCGCCAACAGCATGCTGGTACAAGGCAGATGGCGAATTGGGCGGCGGCGTCGAAATGGCTATTGAGCCTTTGTTCGTTCGAGACCGAGCTTTACCTTCCTTGTCCGTGAATATGGCTGACTTTTCCCATTGCCAGTGACAACTCTGACGTGGATGAGCTGGTTGCATACTACGACGAGGACGACAAGGTTAATCCCCAGACCGGAAGTGGACAACCGGACGAACACGAGGAAATCACAGCAGTCAACGCATGTTTAGGCCCGGAAGCAGACTCGGGCCCAAACCGCGATAATGGTCCATGCGACCGAGGAGAACGGGGCCAGTCCAAGGCCAGTCCGTTCGTCGACTAGACCGCTGAGGCTTACTACATCTGCCGAGTCATCTCCTTCTAGTATTGCTTAGTGCGCACTATAGTTGCTGTTCCTCGACCACCACATGACGAAAATCACGGCTTTCTACGAACTCACCTTGCGATCACTGCCATAATACCTTGGTGCTGTAGACAACTTCGCATGAAGCAATCTGTACATCGATGAGTTCCGAGAATGCACTGCATCCATAACTAGTCCAGGTCGGCGCGATATATACACTCCTAAGGTACCCGTATGGGGGGCATTACACTTCACACCCGTATCAGGATGCCCATGTAGAAGATCTGGCTCACAGCGACTAGAAAGAGGAAGGTAATTCGTCTCGAACGTTGGGACGGGTTGACTGCTGCAGCTGTTGCCGACGCGTCTGGTAACACCATTGAACGAAGAGAGCGGAGCTGGAAAGAGCGGCACAAGCCAGTCAGCGTCGGGAATGCGTACATGGGCTGGGGGAGTGGAATCCAGGCTTACGAGGAAGAAAGCAGTTGACAGGAAGGTATAGACGAAGACAAGGAGATACATGGTACGCCCAAAGCCAAGCAGACCCGCGATGAGGGTGATGATGACACTGGTATAGACAAGCGATTAATTCAGGATTCGAGGCTATGGCAAGTTTGACGAACCCAACAAACTTGTAGCCGCCATATGCGAGGAGATCAAGGAACTGGCTGGAGAGACCACCCTGGAAGATGTTTAACAGATGAATCATGGACACTGACAAGTGCATGGGTACTCACGGGAATGTTGAGGAGATAACAACCGCCCTTGACGAAGACGAGGTCGAGAAGAACGACTGCTATTGCTTTTGAAGCGGTGACACCGAGAATCTCGGGGTGGAAACGGGCATTCAAACCAGAGTGCAAGGCGGCGAGAAGAATGTAGGTGACGAGAGCCATGACTGTGTATGATGTTCATTAATGAGTTGAAGAAACAGCAGTTAGGGAATGGAGAAGCTGCTGACGAGGGATGTATAGGTCTGGGGAGTTGAGATCCTCTCTGGGAGGGGCCCATTCAGACTGGCCGTTGTCGAGGCGGCGGACGTTACGGGACCAGGGCTTGTGTCTCCAGGGGAAGAGAAGGAGGCGGAGTTTTGAGAGGACGTATGAGTTGGAGACATTAAAGTGGTATTTGAGCATGGAGACAGGGATGAAGCCACCAAGCTGTGGGGGTGGTGAATAGAGGGCAGGGGAGGGCACGGTAGGAAAGGGAACTGACGTTCTTCTGAACATATTCCTGGCCGGCTGCTACTGCGCTCTGGCCGAGCTGCATGCCAAAGGCGGCGGTGGCATTGTCGAGCCCCCAAGCGGAGAAGTCGACAGGCGCGGGGTGTATGTGACCTTGGAGGTGAGGTTGATGGGGCTGGGGCTGGGGCTGGGGCTGGTACTGGTTGGCGGGGGGATACGGGGCAGAGAGGTGGGGAGGATGAGAGGGATTTGGAGGGGGCTGGGGATAGTTGGGGGCGGAGGGAGAGCTGGTGTAGCGTTGGTACCCCTGGGGAGACATGGGGGTCGCAGGCGGCTCTGGGATATAGGCGGGGTGAGTGGGGACGGGGTGCTGGAGCGGCGGGGGGGTGCTGCTGTTGGTGTAGTAGGACATCCCCGGCGGATGAGAGCACGGCGAAGACGAGGGCTGAACGGGGTTCGGAGACGGACGTGCGCACTCGGACTCGGGAGACGTTGGCCCCAGTCCGACTCGAAGTTGCAGTCGTCGTCGCCGCAGGGCCCGCAAAGGACGTGGAGGTCACGTGGCCAGCCAAACACGGACAAACCGCGGGCGCGGGATAGACGCGCGGGCAAGGACATTTGAGGGCAGAGCTGGCAGACTCGACGCAGCCTGAGCCAGTGCCACGACTCATCGCCAGGCGGCCTGTCCACGCACCCGCCATGTCCTCCTACTCTGTCTCCGTCACGTCGACCCCTGCCATAAAGAATGCCCCCCTCATCGGCCTCGCAGAGGGCAACGGCTACTTCTCCAATGCTCACCTCGCTGCCCTCGTCCTCGGTCTCCCATGGCTTCTCAAGCGCATCCTCCCCGTCTTCTGCTACGGCGGCATCAAGACTTACCTTTTCCTCGTCCTCCTCCTTGGCATCCCCATCACCGCTGCCTACTGGACACTCATGAGCACTTACGGCCCCCGCAAGAACCACAAAGTCCAACTCCCCGGCCGTAACATCGACGAGTACATCACCATCAAGGACCCAGAGCTCAAGGCAAAGTACTTTGGCAAGGAGAAAATCCCTATGCAGGTATTCCACGACGCTTTCTTCGACGACAAGGTCGAATTCAACGGTACATCCTCCCTCAACCATCCTTCCTTCACCCGACCTCTGACAACCCTCCCTCCCACCCTTCCGTGCTCCCTTCCTTGCCCCCAGGCGACGTTCTTGATGTTCTCGAGTCACGCCACGATTGGGCAAAGATGGTCTTCACTCCAGAGCTCTTCAAATACGTCCTCACCCAGTTCATTCCCGAAGTCATCGTCCACTCCAAGTCCCAGGATGAGGAGCAGGTCCGCGACCACTATGACCGTACGTCACGCGTTTTCACGCGTCTTTTCGCGTCTCTCATCCTCTTTTTCAGGTGGAGATGACTTCTATGAATGGTTCGTTCCTCTTTCCCTCCATACGCATCTTAATCTGACGTCTTGGCTTCAGGTTCCTCGGCCCTCGCATGATCTACACCTCGGGTATTGTCCGCGACCTCACCGTTGAAGAGTCTCTCGAGCAGCTCCAGGACAACAAGCTCATCGCCGTATGCGAGAAGGTCCGTTCACTTCCTGTCTTATCCTCACCTGCTACTCATTCTCCCCACCCCCCCATTTTCCACGTGTGGGCGCTCACTGACATCAACTCTCGTTCCTACTCTCCGATCACCAGCTTGACCTCAAGTCTACCGACCGCCTCCTTGATGTCGGTTGTGGCTGGGGCACTCTTGCTGCCTTTGCTCACAAGAACTACGGCTGCGAGGTCACCGGTATCACACTTGGCAAGAACCAGACCAAGTTCGGCAACAACCGCATCGCGGCTAATGGCGGCGATGCTTCGCGCGCACGTATCCTCTGCCTCGACTATCGCGACACCCCTGGTGGCCGCGCCGCGTACACCAAGATCGTCTCGCTTGAGATGGCCGAGCATGTTGGCATTCGCCGCTACGGAGCTTTCCTCCGCCAAATGTATGATCTCCTCGACGACGATGGTATCTTCGTGCTCCAGGTCGCCGGCCTTCGTCCCGCCTGGCAGTACGAGGATCTCATCTGGGGCCTCTTCATGAACAAGTACGTCTTCCCCGGTGCAGATGCGTCGTGCTCTCTCGGCTGGGTCATCAACCAGGTCGAGGCTGCCGGCTTCGAGGTCAAGAACATCGACGTCCTTGGTGTCCACTACTCCGCGACCATCTGGCGCTGGTATAAGAACTGGGTCAGCAACAAGGAGAAGGTTATCGACGTGTACGGCGAGCGCTGGTACCGCATTTGGGTCTTCTTCCTTGCGTACTCCACCATCATCTCTCGGTACGTATCGTACACACTTGAATCTCACGGAGGGCAACCCGACTCACTATTCCTACAGTCAAGGCGGGGCGTCTGTCTTCCAGATCACGATGCACAAGAACCTGAACGCGTTCCACCGTATTCTCGGTGTGCCCAGCCACAACTCGATTCATGTTCACCCCGAGCGTGATATCCTGTACGTTGCTCCCATTCGTGCTCATGTGCTTGCACGTACTTACTGTCTATCCACCTTCAGCACCGTGGACTGAGCTGCTCCATCCATACCCTGTAGAGTTTCGGTGAGCCCATTGGTGACTGAAACAGAGCCACCACAGCCTGGTGTCACAGTGCTATCATCAGCTATGCTACTTCACACGACCACTCGATGAGTCACGAAAAGTTATCCTACAATTCAGCTGTTGCGCAACCTAGTGATGATGTACCTATCGCGGTTTATGGACTGGAAGTTCTTTCCTAGCAGGCGCAGGCGATTGACTGCATTCATTAGGTGCAACAGGGTTTGAACGCGCGAAGATTGAGAAAAGGAAGGTGCTTGATTTGTGGACAAAGCCTCGAGGCCTTTTCCCATTACGAAGGGAACATTGAGCAATGCATTCACATCAGCAGACTACGACTGTTGAATCTGCGCATTTTAATAACGCAAGGCGTCCAATCAGGGGACAAAACCAACCTGCGCGCGTAGATAGAGGCAAGGGATCAAAGGGCGAGTGCACGAGTAATCATGCGCTGTGTCAACACCGCTGTGATTGATTTCACGGACACTAACTAGGCCGTTTGAACCTGTCCAATGCCGAGGGCTTGTGAGGCTCCTCCGCGCCACTGGCGATAGCCTTGGCTGTCCGTCGCTCCTTCCTTTCCTTCTCCAACTTCGCCCGAACAGCAATCTACATCGACCCATGAGTCCAAAGGTCGCGTTCGGACAGAAACGTGAGACGTACCGCTCGAGGGTCGATGACATTTTTGCGCTGCTTGCGAAGATACCTCTTCAAGCTCTTGTTCTTCCCCCGCATCTTCTTTTTCTCCTTCTCCGCCTTGCTCGCCCCCTTCGTTCCCTCCGTCTCTCCCTCTCCGTCTTCGCCACCCGCACCGTCATCCTCGTCGCCGACCTCCGTCTCGTCCGCCTTCCCCGCGACCCTCAGCCGCTCTAATCTCGGCAAGCGCGCGTACGGAATATCGTACTGTCCGTTCACCGCAGTGGTCAGCTTCGGCGGGGGAGCAAGCGCGCCGACGAAATCGGGGTCGAGTACGATTGCGTCGGGCTGGATTTTGTCGAGGAGAGCCTTGACCTCGCGCTCGCGGCGCGCCTTCTTGTTCTCGAACGGATCCGCCTCCGCACTGTCGAAGTTCGGCTCGCCCGCACCGGGGACGAGGACGCCAGACACGCCGGCGGTGTGTCCGATTGTGAGGATGTCTTGGAAGGGGCAAAAGCGGAGCGACGACAGCGGCCGGTGGGGGACGGGATGAGTGAGGTAGAGGGGGGGCGCAACGACGGGAGAAAAAGGCGTCTGGATTGTGGGTTTGGTGTAGACCTGTGCACGGAGCGAAGCAGTCAGTTACAGAGGCACGTTGGGGGGTGTGCGAGGATAGACACACGTTGACGCTTCCACCGGTGGCTACGCCCAGCGCGCCCTTCTGACTCCAATCTAGGATTGCATTCCCGCCTCTCGCGTTCCACGTCCTGACTGCGCCCTTCCAATTTCGACAATCCCACACTTTCACTGTGCCATCCTGACCCGCCGTTGCCATGTATCTCCCACCGGTACTCGGGTCCACGGAGACGCTTGCGACCGGACCAAGGTGTGCGAGGAGGCGAACGGCAGGATGTGGAAGGTTGGGAGTCCACAGGGTGACGGTGCCGTTCTGGTGCCCGAGGTGGATAACGGCGTTGTGTGGGTTTTGGCACATGGTGTGGCATGCACCAAGTTTAGTGCGGTGTTCTACGACGAGCTGGCCCGTGGAGGTATCTTGGTATTTAATGTAGCCTGCGTTGCCCTATGGACGGTTACCATGAGTGGCAATTGGTGGAGGGAGAGATACACACGCACAACGGAGACGAGGAGCCAGTGGTAGGGGAGAAATTCGAGTCGGGTAGGCTCGATGTGGGATTTGAGCTTGTGAAGCTCGACACCGTCGCGGTCGTAGATAAATACATACTTGTTCTGGGCGACAGCAAAATGTGAATGGTCGTGGAGGAAGCTAGGTTATGGATGGGTTCGTGCATATCGGAGAGAAGAAGGGGATCAAGTACGAACGTGATGTCTCGACATGTTTCTCGTAGTTGTAGCTCGGCGTGGATGGTCCCTGCTTGCCAGTCGAAAGCAGCCACATGGCCGTGGGAGCCAACTATGGCAAGATGTCTCCACCGAAAGGTAAGAGTGGGAGAAGGGGAAGGAGGAAAATGAATATGACGGACCTGCCGTTGCGAGTATAGCGTGTGCGATACGGACCGCCGTCCAACTTCCACTCTTGTCGACCCTGTGCAGCTTGCTGGCCTGCGGAACGAGTGATCTCATCCTGACCGACTCTCCAAGTCTTCTCCAAGTCGCCCTCGACCTGCATAAGGCCTGGATCCTCTGTGAGGAGAAGGTCTGCATCCTTGAGGAGGGTCTTAGAGCGTGCGTTCTGAGCAGACTGTCGGGAAAGCTGAGTCCTGAGCTTCTTGTTGAGTATGTGCGAGTAGTGCTTGGCTTCTTGGGGAAGGGGGGAGGAAGGGCGGAGAGAGCGAGGAAGAGATGTGTGTTGGGAGACGGAGGCGGCAGTGGGGTCGTGGTGGGGAGGCTTTTTGGAGGGACCGGCTTTTGGTTGACCGAGGCGGGCATTTGCCGTTGGCTTCTTTGAGAGAGGCCGGACCGCGTCTGCCCTGGCGATGAGCGAGTCCATGGCGGATGTGAGTACAAGTGAGTGCGACGACCGTCGACGCTGCAGCCACTCGAGTTCCAATTCTACGCGAGCGCCTGCGCAAAATTCGCCACCGGGCTCCGGGCCGGCATGCGAGCGCTGGGGGCATTTCTGCAGCGTTGAACGCGAGTCCGAGTCAGGCTCGACCAAGACTTGAGACCCGCCCCGACGCCTGCTCAGACTCTGCTCGTCGGGCTCTCGCAGCGACGCCAATGCGTATCCCAGCAGCATGCCCACGCGCTAACTCCCTCTCCTTCAGAGCCTTCGCCACTGCCTCCTCGGGTTCACCGCGCGTGCCCCAGACAGTCATCGAGAAGGTCGTCCAGCGGTATGCCCTCGATCTCCCTCCAGGCAAAGCCGTCAAGGCTGGCGACTATGTCATGATTCGCCCTGAACATGTCATGACACACGACAACACTGGCCCTGTAATCTCCAAGTGAGTACTCGTACTTGGTTGTCTTCTACATTCCTCCCACCATTGCCCCATTCCCCATTGGTTGCTTTGCACGAGCCCTATTCTGCGACCTCGACCATCGAACCCTCCTCCCAGATTCCACTCTTCGACAACACATTTGCTGACCCGCTTTTTCCTTCCTAAAGGTTCAAGTCTATAGGAGTCACCCGCGTCCATAATCCCAAACAGCTTGTCTTCACTCTCGACCACGATGTGCAGAACAAGTCCTCACAGAACCTCGCCAAGTACGCTTCCATAGAGGCCTTCGCCCGCAACCATTCCATTGACTTCTATCCTGCCGGCCGCGGCATTGGCCATCAGGTCCTCGTCGAAGAGGGCTACGCCTTTCCCCACACCCTCACCGTCGCCAGCGACAGTCATAGTAACATGTACGGAGGAATCGGCTGCGTAGGCACTCCCATCGTCCGTACCGACGCTGCTGCCCTCTGGGCCACTGGCAAGACCTGGTGGCAGGTCCCTCGCATGATCAACGTCGAACTCAAAGGCCGACTCCCTCATGGCGTCACTGGCAAGGACGTCATTGTCGCCCTCTGCGGCTACTTCAACAAGGATGAAGTCCTCAATGCCGCTATCGAGTTCTCTGGTGACGGTATTGCTGCCCTCTCCGTCGACGACCGCCTCACCATCGCCAACATGACCACCGAGTGGGGCGCGCTAGCAGGTGTGTTCCCCGTGGACGATGTAACATTGGAGTGGTACGAGCGCGCCTTGAAGCGGTTCGAATTCCGCACATTCGCCAATCCTGCTGTCTCTTCCGCTATCCCACCTCCTCCGGAACACCCTCGCATCAACCGTGCCCGTCTAGATTCCCTCCGTGTTGCGAACCTTCGCTCCGATCCTGATGCAGCATACGTCTCACACCTCGTCTTGGACCTCTCCACACTGGTGCCGCACGTCTCGGGCCCAAACAGCGTCAAGGTTTCAAATCCTCTCCCTGTCCTCGAGTCCAAGCGAATACCGATTCAAAAGGCCTACCTCCTCAGCTGTACGAACGCCCGTGCTTCCGATATCTCAGCGGCAGCCGCCGTCATGAGGGGCCGCAAGGTCGCGGATGGTGTTGAGTTCTATGTTGCAGCCGCAAGCTCAGAGGTTCAGCTGGATGCCGAGAAGCGCGGAGACTGGGAGACCCTCATTCTCGCTGGTGCGAAGACCCTCCCTGCAGGTTGTGGTCCGTGCATTGGTCTGGGCGTCGGCCTCCTCGAGGAGGGCCAGACAGGCATTAGCGCGACGAACAGGAATTACAAGGGCCGCATGGGACACCCGCAGGCGCAGGCATACCTCGCCTCGCCCGCTGTCGTCGCTGCGACCGCAATCAAGGGCTATATTGCTAGCCCCGAGTCGCTGAACCAGTCCTCTCTCCCTCCCTCTGGCGCCCCCACGTTCTCCCTCGTCAACCCTGCGCAGGACAGGGCAGCAGCGTCAGCGAGCGCAGCAGCCGATGAGCCCGTCCTCGACGGGTTCCCTGCAACGTTTTCCGGCCCTCTCCTCTTCGCACCGCAGGACAACCTGAACACGGACGCCCTTTACCCAGGCAAGTACACGTACCAGGACGACATCACGCTCGCGCGTCAGGCCGAGGTTGTCATGGAGAACTACGACCCGTCCTTCGCCGCACTCGTCGCCACCCTTCGCGCCCAGCAGTCTTCGTCTGAATCAGCGCCCCCGTCCAGCATCAAGACCGGCGTCGTGCTTGTCTCTGGCTACAACTTCGGCACGGGCTCTTCGCGCGAGCAAGCCGCGACGGCGCTCAAGGCGGCGGGCGTGCCGCTCGTCATCGCGGGCTCATTCGGCGACATCTTCAAGCGCAATGCAATCAATAACGGGCTGGTATGCATCGAGTCGCCCGAGCTCGTCGCGGACCTCACGCGCGAGTTTGCGAAGGACAGCACGCGCGGTGCAGGTGGCCTCGAGGGCGAGCTGACCGTGAACCGCGGCCACAGCGTGGACGTGCATGTGGTCGAGGGTCGTGTGGAGGTGCGCTGGCCAACGGGGGAGACGAGGACGTATGGCGTTGGACGTGTCGGTGCGAGCGTGCAGGAGCTGTGGATTTGTGGTGGGCTGGAGGGGTATGTGCTCAAGTCTATCAAAGAAGCAGTGGCCTAGATTCGCGCGTTGTAGTCGCGATACAGCAGTGGGATATGCCGACACAAAAAGTAATGTATTATACATGGCGTGCCAACACGACTGTTATCCTCTTTCGAAGGGACGCGTTTTGTATAGACTCGGGAATACTTTGTCGATCGCAAATATTTGGGTCCTGCGTCTTTCAAATGGAAGTGGGCTCTTTGGGTTTCGAACTGAGTTACTGATCGCGCGGACCCCTCCACGTGCGATCTTGAGAGGATTCCTCACGCGATCTCAAAAGCGTTGCGAATAATTGAAATCTATTGGTATGATAGGACTGGTTCAGGAAAATACAATAATGTACAGGTATACATTACCGAGACAAAGCGGTGTGACAGTCGGTTCCATGACGGTTATACATACAGATATTCAAGCAGAAGGGGAAGGCAAGGCACCGACACTCCTCCAGTACGCGATCCACTTTTGCACGTCCTCCACCCCAGTCTGAGGCAAGGAAGGATCACGGAGAGAAGCACAGCGCTTGGCGCTATCCTCAATGTCAAGCAGGATCGCGATGCCATTACTTTCGGCCACGAGGGGCTGGGGTTTCGTGGGGTTCATGAAAGGGGCCTGCCAAACAGACAAAAGCCTGATGGCGGGTGCGACATACTCGGCCAGCTGAGCGTTCGGGGACTCCACCTCCTCAAGCAGCCGGGCTAGCCACTTCTGGTAGGGCACGGTGGGGATCCTGAGAACCGACGAGAAGTGGCCCATGATGTCGGCCCACGAGATCGGGCGTGGGTGGCGGACGTGGAACATCGAGGTCGTGGAGGTCGTCTCCGCGATCTCAGTGATGACCGTGGCGCAAATGTCAGCGGGAAGCCAAGAGATGACCTGCCGTGCTGTAAGTTTACCGCGTGGTGAGAAGAGACAAGTGCGAACTTACACCCTGGCCTTGGGGAAGACATCCGAGGGCGGCGCTGGCGCAGATCATGGACGGCAGCCACTCCGACAACTTCCAGGCGCCATTTGCACCACCGCTCAGCTGGCCGATACGGATGACGACGGACTGGACGACGTTGCGCTCTGCCGCGATCTCGAGGAGGCGTTCAGCAACCCACTTGGATTCTGCGTACCCTGCGCCAACGGCGACGCTTGCCGCGATTGGGACTTCCTTCGGGTATGTAGCCTCCTTGTAGTCTATTTGGAACCAAAATCAGCAACATCCTATGAACAAGGATAGCCTAGTGCACTTACTGCGGAAGATACCAAGAGTGCTGCCGTAGAGGAGCGTGACAGGACCAAACTCTTGCGCCTCCTTTGCCAGGTCGATGAGACCACGCAGTCCCAAGAGGGGACCCTCGAACGAAGACAACGAGGTCTGGAGGTTGATAGGCCATCCTGCATTACGACTTAGCAACGTAGTTGGGTTAAAGTAAGCCATACACTCACCAAGGTGGAGGATGTGAGAAACGCTAGCCCGGATCTATAATATAGTGAGATCGAGAAGACGATCATACCAGAAGTTTGCTCACCTCCTGGTACATCTCTTGGGCCATACCGAGCAATGGCTTGTCAAGAACACAAGTCACGATCTGGAAGTGAGAGGACTCGAGGAGCGCGGTGTCGAGACCGCGGAACTTGAACGCGGACGCCTGTCGCTCCTTCGCACCAACACCATCCACACTCGGCCGAACAAGGGCGTAGACCTTCTTGAAACCAGAGTTCTTGAGGAAATGTGCGAGAGCGTGGGCTCCGAGGCTGCCTGTCGTTCCCGTAACTACGATCGCGCTCAGAGCTTCGCGAGCGGGGCCCTTCATGACGGACGGAGCCAAGTCTGTGGAAAGCCGTTCGACCAGTGCCTCCATCTCTTGCACTTTCTCAGCAGCAAGGTCTGGTTTGACAACTGGCGGTGAACTTGAAGCTGGCTGATCCGGGGTAGGATCGGAAGCAGTCTCCTCAACTCTAGCCAAGAGGTCCTTGACGGTGAGATCAGCCAGAAGCTGCAGCTGAGAAACGGTGACAATGGGGCGAAGGGCAAAGGAAAGTGAGGCCGCCGACAACGAATCAAGCCCGTATGCAGTGAGCGGCATCTCAGGCGAAACGTCCTCCTCTTTGATGTCCAGGATACGACAAACAATCTGCAACAGTGATGGCTTTCCATCCCCGTCGTGCGTGGCGAAGTCGTCGCCATCCTCTGGGATGAGATGATCGTACATCGGGGAGGAGCCCATGTTGTCGCGGACCCCGCGCCAGTCAAATGTAGGAATATACTGCCACACAGGACCGTCACGCAGCTTCCGGATACCATCACCGACGTAGTCGCAAAGATCTGGGCCCGAGTGATTAGGAACGAACTGGTGTAAGATATGGAGAGACGAACCTCGCGCCGACATTCCCCATGCAGCAAGATGACGCAAACGAGAGTGGTATGAACGATCCGTTGTCGAGACGATGCTGCTGTCCGTGATTGCCGGACAGACGATGCAGAACCCATTCCTATACTTTCGCGTCGTTCCAGCTACCGCAGTATTCGCCCTATTAATCAGAAATTTAAACGAGAAATCTGACATATGACGAAACACAGGACTCACGTCGCGTAGTTCGTTTGACCGGCATTACCAAACATTCCTGAAACCGAGGAGAAGGTGACAAGGAAGTCCAGGTTGTTGAGGTCTAGGACGCGCTCCAGGACCTCGAAAGCTTGAACCTTCGGAGGGAAGACGCGCTCAAAGCTCTCTTGCGTGTGCGACGTGAACAAACGATCGTTGAGCAAGACAGACAGGAGCATGCATCCGCCGAGAGGAGCAGACAAAGCGCTCAACACGGTAGCCATATCGTTCGCAGATGCGGCATCGGCAGCGAGAGTTTGAATCGTGAGATCAGACAAGGTGCGCAAATGATGGAGGATACGTTGTGAGACCCAGTCACCTGCCCTATCAAGGGTAGGTTGTCCAGAGCGCGAGGTAAGAGTGATATGTCGAGCGCCACGCTATTCATACCAGTTAGATATCGATCAGGGAGCGATGACAGGGAGGATATTACCTGGTACATCCAAAGAGCCATGTACAGACCAAGACTACCGATGCCCCCGACCAGAAGATAGCTCTTGCGAGGATCAAACAAGCTGACAGACGAAGATGCTGTGGAAACCTCGGGTGGGAGGAATTCCGATGGACGGCATAGCGGGACTGAGGATGTTCCATGAGTATTATGGTACTCCAGCGATGCACGCAGTGCGTCGCCGACTATCCATGGCTGCTTGGCGGTGATGCCGGCGAGCCCTTCCTCAGGATCGTTCCATCCAAGGATTTGTCCAAGACTTGGGGCTATCAGAGAGCGCAGGATAGTAAAGTCCCTTTTTTCGCGAGAACTAGAGAGAATGAAGTCGGGCTTCTTGAGGTAGCTCGGTGCAAGCTCGACTCTCCCCAGACCTCTAATAAGAATCGCCTCCAACCGAAGATTAGCACATATATCCCGAATCTCTCCACCGATGCTCCCTTCAGGATCATGGATGAGGACTCGAGCACCTTCGATTCGTTCAGGTTGTGCGAAGGCAAGAGGGCTAACCGCAAGGGCAAGGATGGTAGACGCGATAAGGGGCGGAACAGCAGGGGAGGCGTCGCTGCTGAGAGCCGACCTACACCCGAGCTCAACGACGGTTCCTTTGTGTGCTTCAACATGACTGGAGATGGGTTTGGTGGTGATGCCCACGACAGGGACCGGAGAGCTGTCGATCTCTCCGACGAATTGCCATACACCCACAGAGATGGACCGGACACCGTCGACCCGGACAACCACGCGCGATTTTGAAGGGCGTGGAAGATCGACCTGGACGACCTCGCCATTCTCCATCGTCCAAGGCCGATCGAGTGAGAACGGGGCGTGGGATGCAGGAGGCTCCGCAAGCTCGATGCGGGGCGCCAACACAAACCCCTCGGCGTCCACCTTGAGTTCGACCTCCTTCCCTGCAAGAGATAGCAGCTCTCGCGATGCTTGACCAACACGAGCTGGCGTCCAAGAGGAATCAAATGTGGCAACGCGAACGGTCCAAGAAGGGTACTCGCGACGCAGAGACCTCGTGAAGCCGGTTGAAGCGTTACCATCCAACTCCCCCTGAGCGACAAAGAGGAGAGACAGCGGTTCCGAGACATCGAGTGTGGAAAGGACAGCTTGCAGTTTCATCTCGTCGCCTCGGACATAGTCAAGAATCATTGTAGATTCGTTACCGTTGGACGATGGCGCGGTACTTTCATCGGTCACAGATTCCGTTCCAGAGTGCGAGGGCGTCGTCGTGCCACTGCCACTATGGGGGCGTTCATGGTCCAAATGTAAAGTCTCCGAGATTTCGGACCCTTCGAGCATGCTCCCAACGGTCAGACCCAGAGGCTGGTACACGACCTCGAAACGGCTTGGGAGCGCTTTGACGCGGTGGCCATGTAGGGCAACGTCGATGCCGGTGACATCAAGGATCGGTGTTCCCTCTTCATCAAGAATCATTGCGTTGTACGTGATCGCATCTGGTGTTTTCGGCATTGATGATTATGTCCCGCGTAGGTGATGGGCGAAACGCTAACGCTTACCAGGAGTCCACTTGACCAGGGTGGCGTATCCATACACTTTCTGCGGAAGCGGACCGTGGTGAAGAAGGCGGATTGATGATATCCTAGACGGGAGGTGGTATAATTCGGGATGGAAGTTGCCTGTTAAGATCGGGTGCACCATGACATGGATGGCTGCATCGAGGATGGCAGGATGCACACGATAGTCCGCAAGACTAGTTGAAAAGGTAATCAGCTAGCGTTGATTAACTTGTTGGGCCCATACGCACTTCGGAATGTCGCTGTCAGCACCTCGAACCTGAGTGAGAACTTCGACAGAACCGTTTGGTCCACGGGCAACGTGACAAGCCTGGATGCGGCGGTACATAGGGCCAAACTGAGCAAACGAGGCCATCCTCTCGTAGAACCCTGGTTCAAACAACGTCAACGAATCTTCATTATACTTCTTATTTCGATGCACGATTTACCGTTCATGTCAACTGCGGTCATTCTATTTCGCAGAGTGTCCAAGTCAACAGACTGAACAGTTGACGGATCAATAGGCTCAAGGGACAAGAATCCAGTTGCATGGCGTTTGTTGTACTACAATTCGAGGGTCAGGAATCGCTTCAAGTTCACAAGGGAGTCAAAATTTTCCTTACCTGAATAGGCCATGCCTTCGCATAGTCTGTAGATGGTGCACTGTTGACGCTCCAACGCGTGCCCTCCAATTTGACCTCCACCGGCACTGGGCGCTCAGAGGAAAGAGGAAGGAGGCCGTGGAACTCGACGTCGAAAACCTCCGTGGCACCGAATTCGAATGCCTGCCAATGATGCTGTCA
>JAKLMY010000325.1:0-30308 GCA_022814645.1 Ganoderma meredithae | reverse complement strand
AGTGAACGTATGGTAGCGGAGCGGGAGCACGCGGTCGCTCGCCCGACGCATCCTATGGAGGACGCCGAATTACAACAAGAAATGCACAAACGAATTTGCTAGCAATGTGCGCAACAAGTGAGCCCCTACAGTTGGCATGTCTCTAACCACAGCAATCCGGTTCTCGATGAGGTGTTCCTTCTGCCCAATACCATTGCGATGGAAATTAATTTGATTCTAGATGAACGGAGGAGTCGCAGTACGCACCTCAACATAAGGATCTGGGGTGACCCGAGCGCACCTGCGCAAAGGATGATCTCTCGTCCCACATTCGCGTAGTACCTGCCCGGTGCGCCCCTCATCGTCCTCCGTTCGAAGTGCACCCCGGTCGCGTGGAGATTGTGATCGCCTCCTGTGAATTCGATGCGTGTTGCAAGCGTGTTGGGGACGATCTTCAACTGTGCCTTCCGCTTCTGCGCCAGCTCTGGGGGGAAGAATGCCCGGATTGTCGAATGACGAAAATTCTTGGTATCCATTGTGCATTCAAGCAGTCCAGCGCAGGCGGCGGGTACATCGCGCGAATTGAAGTCGGGAGCACGTGGAATCCCGAACTTCTGTAGCGCAGCGTCTACGCTGTTCGCAACATGAACATAATTGTCAGCCCCGTTGAGGTCAGACGATGGCGTAGACGCACAGAGCATTTGTCCTGACCGGATTGGAATTCGTCCTGTTCTCCCATGGTCCTACACATGACTTAACACCATCGTGGAATGGTTCAAAAACGCGACCACATACCTTCGCTGACCCGGAATGTGGATCCTGGATGTGTGCAGCACTTCTCAGACTCCATGAAGTATGGCTCCAGGTCATCGTATCCCCATCCATCATTACCGAGTGCTTTCCAGTGCACGACGGGCATGGCGCTATTTTCGACTGGACAAAAGTCGATAAAAAGTCGTGCCCCGTGAAAGACTTCTCTCCGCATGCGACAAATTTGACAAAAGTCGAGCAAAAGCCCCAGAAACGAAAGGCCTTCCCCCCTTTTTTCTCGGCTTCGCACCTACCTGAGAAAGGTTTTACACGTGTATCGACTTGTTGTCGACTTTTCATCCTTGGAGAATAGCGCCATGCCTGTCGTGGTAGTTGTAATCTCCCGAGGTACCTGTGACGTCGTCAGGACGATGGAATGCAGGCTGTTTCCATAAAGAAGGTCTCACCTCGAGTGTACAACATCGCGTTGATACGAGAACTTCCACCGAGGCCCTCACCACGCACGACCTCGACGTAGCTGTCACCTGCGCCCTTGGGCGGAAGAGACCACCATCTGTGAGCAAGTGTCTCCTTGCCGAAGGGGTTTGCGGAGATAAGGGAGACACGAGAACCCCATGTGTCTGCCACTGGACCACGCTCGATGAGGAGCACAGTCACCGATGGATCCACAGTCAACCGTGAAGCCAATGTGCATCCTGCCGTACCACCTGTGAACCAGTATGAGTGGCGGGAGTAGGCAAATAATACTTGCTGGTGCTTACCGCCGACGATGATATAATCATAGGTGTACGTCTCTAGGGCCAGGTTGGGAGAGACGGGCACACGGGCACCGACGTCCTTCGGGGACAACTCCGGCACGCGAGTCATTGCGAAGGGTGATGCTCCAGCAGCCGGGAGAACAA
This sequence comes from Ganoderma meredithae, assembly GCA_022814645.1. Classification (NCBI taxonomy): domain Eukaryota; kingdom Fungi; phylum Basidiomycota; class Agaricomycetes; order Polyporales; family Polyporaceae; genus Ganoderma; species Ganoderma meredithae. The sequence goes on along the minus strand of JAKLMY010000325.1, from coordinate 28,656 downwards.
CAGGATGGCAGCGCAGCGAGGGGGGCGATGTATGAAATCTTTGAAGAACCAGACTGTTGGCCGCGGAGAAGACGAACGTTTTAGTGACCTTTTGCCAGCACAAAGCGGCAAGGGGTGGGCGATGCCGTCGGAGCCTGTATTTAGCCACTTACGGTTCGCAGCTTGCCCCATGGGCTCTTCCATCTTCTGCGCCATCTCCCGGTGTACGACCATATCGCCCGAATTCTGCACCAGCCAGTACTGTCCCGCATGCACGCACCAGTTCAGGCACGACATCCCGCCGCCCATGCCCGATTGACTCCACAAGCCACCAGGAGATTTCGCGCTCGTCGGCACGCACGGCTGGGCAGCCATGGGTACCGGTTGGTTGTCCGAGTGAACCGCGCTGACGCGGAAATACGCGATTCGTACCCCAGTCGGGTTGCTGAGGAACACCTCGTCGTTGTCGAGCTCCCGCGTAAATGTGTTCAAGAATTCCTTGGACGTAGCATACATAGGGGGACGTCGCGGGCCGACGTCCCCTGCGAAAGAGCCGAAGATGAGGACCTGGACACTGGGCGGCACGCCAGAGCTGGGGCAGGAGAGCGCGCGTGAGGAAGAGAGCGAAGAGGGCGCTCGAGTGTACAACGCCTGGGATCAGTACCGTGACCCTCGTTGACTCTGATCATAGATACATCGACCTGAGCGGAGCGCCGTATCAGATTGGTGTCAAATATTATAATCGAATCACACCTCGTGTCGATGAAGGGGTCCTCGGCGACGTCGTATATGATGACCACGGTGATGTGCAACTCAACAGCTTGAGGTGCTTCTCCCAGGCGTGGCCATCTTCGACGGGTCAGCAATGAAGTATCAAATCTCGGTTACGGACGCGCGCAGCTCTTCACAACCTTCCCCATCTCCGCTTCTTTCCTGCCTTGCAGGATGATGCTGAATCTGCGCCTCACCAGCTCCGCAGCCGTCACCTTGCTTGTCCTATCCGTTGTCCCGGTCAAGATAAGTTACGGGGCATTTCTACACAGGTCACATTTGACAGAATGAAGGCGGACCGGGGAAAATGGTTGCATCCACTTACACCCACCTATCTGGGTTGACGTCTTGAGCAACTTCGGGTGGATCGGAAATTGATTTCTGATGCGAGCACTTACTGAAGCTCCGAGGCAAGAGAAAATGCACATCCTGCCACCCACGCGACACCCCCCCATGTTGTCCCATCCCTCCAGGCGAGCAGGAGGCAACACAGGAAGTCATGTGCATGACGTGCACATGACCTGTTAGCTCGAATTGAGACTTTCAAGTTGGACAAGTCCGAAATATGGGTGCCCAAGTGGTTCGACTAGAATGTTCCTGTCAGACCGCCGAAGGGAAGACCAACGCAGCCATCGCCAAGGTCTCGGGCATACAGTGGTGGTGCACACACCTCTTCACGTCTTCGACAGGCTGTTTGTGGGTCAAACTTCCAACCTAAGTGAATTCCCAGTCCTCCGTGTGTAGCATGACACAGACGTTGTGATACATTATTAGCTAGCGCTTTCAGAACCAGAATCAGATTGCGAGGGTTGCGAGCGACGCGTCAGTCGTTCCGAGATTATCAACCAGGTGGAGCTCATCTCCTGACCTATTCTCCAAGGTCAGGCGCGGCTGAGTTGATGAAGGATATCTGCTGGGCACGGTAGTTATCGGGAATGATCGAAAACGTCGCCTGCGACAGGTTAGAGGTCAGGTTCGTCGTGTCGAACTGGATGAGGACCTGCAGGATGCGTCTGAATCTCAGCAATCACCGGCCACTTTGCAGCATCACAACGTACCTCGCTATCAGACGTGTATTGTGGCCAAGTCGTCTCTGTTTACCCCCATTTCCCCGTTAGCAAGGTCGAAAGGGCGCTTCAGAAACCATGACATACTGGGAAGGCCCTTTCCGTCGTTCGGCGTCCCGCTCACTGCAAACGATACCCAATAATCCACCATGGCTAGCGCCACCACCCCGCTCTCCACATTACTCTCCGCGATGGACGGGTCTCCGTACACGTACGGAACCTCAGAAGCATGGTGCACTGCGAGCGCAGCAAAAAACCGGGTTAACCTATCCATCATTACAGAAAAGGCGAGAGAGACGGATAACGCACCTCCTCTAGCAGGGTCCGCCAAAGCCGCGTTCTGGTCCGTGAAGATATACCCGAACGTCGTCACGCCCGCCGCGGCCGCGGCCTGGATCCACTCCCTCCTTGTCGCCTGGAACGACACGTCCCCCAACATCGCCGCCGCGCGCTTGTACTCGCTGCTCAGCCCGAACGTCTCGTTGCCGGTCCCGAACGGCGACCCGAGCGCCGCGTTGTCCGGGTACAGTGTCAGCAGCGTCACGACGTCCTGCTGGAACTGCAGGCTGAGCGACGCCGCGAACGGGTTGTCCGCGACGACGACAAACTCCTCGAGCTGCGCGTCGCTCGCAATCTGCTCCGGCACGAAGTCCGTGCCCTCGTCCAGCACCGTCCCAGCCATGAACGGGATCTTGGAGAAGTTGCCCGCCGCGAGGAGCTTGGAGGGCAGGTCCGGGAGCAGGCCGCCGGGGCCGTCGATGACGGGGACGAAGAGGAAGGGTTCCGGGAACGCGGCGGCGACGGCTTCCCAGGACGAGAGGAGGTTGGACGTGGTGGCGTTGCGCATGCACGCGAACGTCGATCCCGGCGCCGCGCTTGCGCATTCTGTGGTGTTGGCTACAAACGCGTCCCATACGACGTCACGACGGGAGGCGGTGAACGATGGTAGCGTTCCTGAGGACCCCGACTCCATGATCTGTGATAAGGAGTGTCAGCACGTGGCGTCGCGATGAGGAACGAGGATGCATGTACCGCGCCGCGAACTCCGAAGTTCTCGAGGCCAGCATTGAGGTATAGGTCGGCAATGGATATAGAACCTGCGCTCTGCCCGAAAAGCGTGATCTGGAGGGCATTCAGTCAAGACTGGCTTCCTCACAACAGGTGAAGTGACCTACTTTGGTAGGATCGCCGCCAAAAGCGCCGATATGTTTCTGTACCCAAGAGATGGCAGCCAGTTGGTCCTTAAGCCCGAGGTTCAACGCGCCTAGCTGATCCGCCTCCGCTCCTTGCGGGAACCCGAACGGGCCAACGCGGTAGTTAAAGCTGACGTAGACGACCGGTGTTCCCTAAAGTGCACAATGAGCCGGAGCAGCCAGATACCTAGTTGATGGTAAACGTACCCTCGCAACGCTCTGCACGATGATCTCACTTGCGTTGAAGACCGTCGAGACGCCCTCGAGGAAGCCGCCCCCGTATATCCATAGCATCACGGGTACAGGACCCTCTGCGGCAAGCACCAGCTCGGACGGGCGGAAAATGTTGACCGTCAGGCAGTCCTCCGAAACGCCATCCACCTAGTGCAACAACAGTCAGCGTCTACATCCTCGCCAAAAAGGACGCATCGCATACGTTGAACTGCACGCAAGGTGCGCCGAACGCAGTAGCATTGAACGTCGGCACGCCGAGACTGTCGAGCTCCACAGGCGGCGCGAAGCGCAAGTCCCCGAGAGGCGGCTCCGCGAACGGTATACCTGCGTCCGAACAAGCATCAAGCGCATCAACGATCTCTTTCCCGCGCCACGAAGCCGGATATGTGCCTGAAAACCGACCTCCGAAGAACTCCACATCGATAACGTCTACGAACGTCTGCGACGTCCCGACGATGCTCGTCCCGTTGATGTCGACGGTTGGCGGGGCAGCGTGTGCCAACCACGGCGCGAGAGCGATGAGCAGGGCGGTCCATCCCCAGAGGCGAGCGCAGAGCGGAGACGCTGCGAAGGACGCCATGGCGTTGGGGCAAGCAAGTGGCGAAGCCCCTGTGTTTATATGCAGCCCGCGGAAGAGGTATACCCGCCCAGCCGGGAAACCTACATTGACAGCCGTGGTGTTTGGCATCGTGAGCATATGTTAAGCGGACCTGATAAATGGGCCATGATGTGCGAGAAGCAGGAGATGAGAGATCCGTCGAACTACCCATGCTGCAGCGCGAAACGAGACATTGCCGACACCCCGGCCCCGAACTTAGTCAGCTATACTCCGTCGGCCATCTTCGGAGTGCGGGTTATGAGGGCGGAGCCCACGGGCTTGAGAATATGTGGGATTTTGATCCGCGAAAAGGGGCGTTGGTTGAAAATACGAATGCATGACGATCGTCGAATGGTCAGCGATGAATGTGAGAGACTTGGAGCGAGTCCATGACGCACATGGATAGAATGTCCTTTGCGATCAGGCCCACCCATACGCCGGTCCGCAGCAAACGTGCATCTACCGGTGCTTCTCAACATATCTGTTGCATGGAGTCGGCTTGCGTGGTGATGCTAAACCCACAGCTATTTCAGGACTTGCAGGTCAACACTGAGCAATACTGTGAGCAAGCAGCCACGACTCATTCACCTGGGGACGCGCATGATGCCATGGGAAAGCCGGCACTCAGAATGAACGCGTAAATGTGGCTCTACGTAACACGTCGCCGATCACGTCGAAGCGTCAGACACGTTAAATTCGATCTTGACTGGTACCTACTGTCGGTCTGTGTGTCTTCTTGCTTTCGCACCGTCATGGACGTGCATGTCGTCTCGACCACTGCAGTCATATGAATCAGGCGAAGCGTTTGGATCGTCGCTCGATGTCTAACAGGGTCGCCGTCGGTCAGCTTCAGCCCTCAGTATGCTAGACAAGCCTGCAGGACACGGCAGCCCCTACAAAGAGAGGGAGACGCATGAGACGCAACGATTCCATCGCCAGGTAAATGAGCGGCGGGCATTGAGTTACTAGGGCAGGCTGACAGCACCTACCAGGTCTTTCGGGCGAAAGACCACGGTGCTCTAGTAATGGGTAGTCAAGAACATAGTTGTCTTTCGGAGCTAAGTTATAGGCGGATGGATGGACTAGCTGTTAAGGCATCCGTGGCATTGAGAAGGACAAGCACGTTAGTTCCTCGCAAGATCTCCATGCTTAGCCTTCACACCACGAGAAGCCAGATGCGAAGCCACAGGAAGTTTGAAGACGCATATACCGAAGAAGAGACCCTTGCCCAGATCCTCGTGACTTGCACGCATGCCCTACCCATATCCGCCTCCCCCACGATTGTTGCAAATATCGCCCCCCATGGCCCATGTGGGGCGGCTGCAACGATGGCCGAACTCCAATTGGCGGTATGTTTACAGACCCCCAAATTGAGCAATAGATAGGGACGCACCTTCATGATGAGGTCAACACTCGATTCTTCCGGCGCAGGCTGATCCATGATAGTCCATCTCTGTGCCAACGTAACTCACCCAGTATGAACAGATTCCTCCCGAGAGTCCCTTGAAAGGTCTTGAAGGGGCTCGGCGCGAGGTTTGCGGTAGAGCCACCGTTGCAGAGAAACACAGCGTAGTCAGACAGCTGCGTCCTACTTGGAGCACGGTTTGGAGGGGTAATAGCAGACGAATGTACAGATCAGGATCAGGAGTAGGAATTATGGGGTGAAAATCAGTGCAAAGTCGGTAGGAAGAGGATGGATCCTTGGGCGATGCGGCGGGATGGTCGGTGGCAAGAGGAAAGTCGTTGTTAAGCGCCCTTCAACTCGCCGACGTCAGTAACCATGGAGCGCGTAACGACATACGGTTCCAACTTCCAAGGTGTACGACGCGATACAATATTTCGACTTTTTACATGCAATAAGCGTAGAAGAAATTCTCAGATTGTATACAAGACGCTATAATCCTGCTCCAGGCCGACAGGAGGCACCCATGTACACGCGGCGACCTGGTTCAAACCACCGCCGATGGCGCTGCCTGAGTTCATTGTCATGAACACCGCTGTAGAGCATTGATTAAGATAACAAAAACTCACTGTGAAATTCAAAGTCTCCCAGTCGAGGCCAAGGTCGATATCGCCGCCTCTGATCTCCTCTCCCCGAATGTTTCAAGATTCGGCATTCCAATTGGGAACCTCGACGTCGAATATCTTGGGGAGTCGGCTCCAGACGCGCTGCGTTTCCCTACTAGCACGGGCCGAAAGCCCTCTTTCGCAGGCCGAACAGTATTCCTGGTTGTTTCGCGGGAGGGCTCCCCGACGAACGACGTAGTTCCAATTTTCGAGCACGGCGGAATCGGCGACTGACCCATCCGTCATGATTTGCACGAGGAAACTGCGCAGGGAGACCGTACAGAGATCGGGCGTCGGGCAATCGTCACTGGGCCCAGAGTTGAAGATATTAGAGGTGAGAATGGAAGCTTCCTTAGCGAACTCGTTGCGCGCGCGGATGCAACGCTTGAGATCGGCTGGTGAGAGGTGCTCGACGGCCCCGTCCTCCCGTTCCCAGCCATCCACCAGGGTTTCCCCAAGGTTACAGCATTCGTATAGAGCAATCGGTAGCAAGGAGGGTGTGTCGGTGAGTCGGGCGATATTGACGACTGCGATCGGGTCGGCGTCGCCCCAGCTTAGGAGGGGGGACCAGGAGCGATCTTCCCATTTTTTGAAGCTAGTCGGCCCGAAGGTGTCGTCCAAGATGTAGAGTGCTTGGTCATGCAGGTCTTGGATACGATACTTGTGCGTCAGGCGAACGATCGCACAGATCTGATGGAGCGAGAATTCCCGATCTCCCTCGCGCCGCTGAAGACTGTAAGTTGCAATAGTTCTAAGTACGTCATCGACTGCGATGGCAACTACTCCACTTACAGCATGCGAGAGGTAGGCAGCAACACGCGTAGGAGATGGGCGAGGTCGTGTGGCGATTCTGTGAGGCGGATAAGCGGACAGTCCTCGTAGCTCTCTTCGGCGTTTGGAGAAGAGGATGCAAACAAATCAGCGAAGACCGTCGACTGCAGGGCAAGAAGGCCACAATAGACACGGAACGCCGTATCTCCAGCTACGAGGACAATGTTCCCGTCGGGAATCCAGAACTCCTCGCTCCGTTTGAAGTCGCCATGGGGCGCAACATCGGAAGATTCAGCATCATTTGTCACGCTTCTCGCGCGCTTGAAAGGCCGTGAATCCTGAGACATGGCGTAGACGCCAGAACAAGAGAGAGAAAGAGAGAGAAAGAGAGGCCGTATTCGATGAGTGGCGGACGTTGAGTTTGTGGCACGGAGGTGGATGTTGTTCCCAGACGCCCAAACTACGTGACCGCGGCTTACATAATACAACTAGCGTCACCGCTGCGCAAACCAACCACAAAATTACAACCCTCCGCAACCTCCATCGGGCGGGGGACAGATTATGTTGCGAGGTTTTTGGTAAGTATCATCTATTCACCTCAGTTCTTGATTAAAATTGAAGTCATTGAGACGGTCATATTTGGACTCGAGCTTCAACTTGCACGGCCTGGGCAACTGTCGACACGCCGGCGAGGGATGGTATCCAGCCTGAGAGACTCCACACTCAGATCACGCTCACTGGAGCAGTCAGTACGTGCCATGGGCAGCGGTCCTGATTCGCACATACTTGCTAACTTTAATTTTTGATGACTGCCAGGTTGTTTCCCACATTACAAGTACTGGCACTCTCTTCTGTGGTCAGCGGCGCAGCGCTGATGAACTTTACAGATGTCTTGAGGATTCAACCCGATGTTCTGATCGAATGGTATGTTTATGATACCTTGTTGAGTTTTATTCATATAGCATGATAAGCCTCCAAGTACATGCTCTGCAACAGCCCCCAGTCGCTCTATATATGCCTGCACTCCTGTAGAGCCCAAGTTCGACATCTCCGGCAGGTCCACAATCGCCCTGCTTGTATATCTGGCTTCGGGCTGCACTCCCATCCCCGTGTTTGAAAATGATGCTACGGTTAATTTGCACGCCATAGTACCCAAGTTATCCCCATCTGGTGCTACGGTTGCGCTTCAAGCAAGTCCAAACGGAATTCCGAGAAGCACGGAGCGGGGACAGTAGATCCCTGATTGCGCCCAGTACGTATCTTTCAATCGCCTCCCAACCTCCACATCTTCAGTAAGACCTGATATAAAAACCTGAAGCACTACCCATGGAACTTTTCACACATCTTCTCCTTTTGTCCCCCCTCTTCAATGTCATTGTCAGATGCCTCTTCGCTGCCCACAATCGAGGTCCGTCAGCGCCGTCCTAAACTTACCTCCCTCGGCTAATTATACACTGATGCTACCTTTAGCTCATCTGTCTCTTCGTGGAGACGTTGATCTTCGGAGCCTTCGGGGTGCTGTATTCCATAGCCGTCTGGCTGCTCATCGGCGCCCGAAAGAACCGTCAAAGGCCTCACTCAAGGGCGTGCCTTTGGATGCTTGGCACCTCGACGACGATGTACGTTCTTGCCTTAGCGGTAAGCTGTTTTGTTATCTGGGACATTCGGTCCAAGCTAGCTGACGTGATGCCACTGTAGCACGTAATCTGCGATGTTCACCGTGCCGTGAAAGGTTTGATCGTCGGCAGCAGGACACTAGACGGAGCCGAGCAGTTCTACGGCACACTGAGCGAGACTACGCAAGTACTCAAGTCTATTCTCTACGTGGTTCAGACACTTGTGGGAGACGCATTCGTGGTCCGTTCTGGCATCCCGGCTTTGAGATCTGAGAGGCTGCCTCCGTGCTGATATCTCCCTGGCGTGGCAGATATACCGCTTGCACGTTATCTGGAACCGGAGTGTCTCCATCATCGTCCTTCCCGCTGTCCTGTTGACCGGAACATGTAGTAGGCCACTTCGACTTCCTTTCTTATATGATATCTGACGTGCAAAGTCACCGGGCTGATCGCTTGCCAGCATATGACCCGCATCGAAGGGCTTGGCGTGATATTCGCCGAGACGCTGGCTCCCTGGATCACATCTTTCTTCGCGCTGTCCCTCACAACGAATGTTCTTGCAGCGGGTGAGTGGGCATTCGCCCCGGTTTTATTCATGGCAGTATTGACCTCCGTGCGCAACATGCTTCCAGTCCTCATCTCAGGGCGTATCATCTGGTCCAACTACAACATGCGGAAATATCGTGCCGGTTATCCCGGGGTGGTAGTCGCCAACTGGGGCGTCGTGGAGTTAGTTGTACAGTCGGCCTCCATCTACACTTGTGTCCTCATCCTCTTGTTGGGGACCTATCTTTCTGGCTCCAACATCCAATACATCTTTAGAGACGCGCTTCAACCCTTGATTGTCCGTTTATTCTACCTCCTTACCCTTTTCGGTCACTCATGGCTATCCCCACAGGGCTTCGTCTTCACCCTGATCATCATCCGAGTTCGCCTCCGCGACGCAACGACATCCTCGTCTGAGGAAATGGCTGCAGCCAGGGGCAGCTCTGGCTCAAACCCCACTTTGAATCGTGGACACGACCACCGGCTGTACCCGCTACGCCCCGTCGCTATCAACGTCTCGGTTTCGCAAACGCATGATCGGCCGAGCTTCGAAAGATATCATGGCAAGGATGATCGCGCTCACAACAAGATCAACATACTGGGGGGCGGACAGGAGCTGTAGGATGCGGAATATACATTACGTTGAAGCGTCTTCACAGCCTTCCCGGAACAGGCGACTGATTCTACCCGGGCTCCGCATCGTTCAAGTTGCACCTCAAGTTTGATCCCCTGTAGCCTCACGAGCAGCCCAAATGTCGTACTGCAATGAACTTGCTTTCGTCAGCACCCTCGTCGCGTCGACAATGCTGAGCGGCCGCAGAAACGCTACTCACCTTGCACGTCAGTGTCTGCCGTTCCCGCCAGCCTGTCCACCACCATGCACCGGATCCTGGTTCCAATCCGGGACCTCGACGTCGAAAATTTGCGGAAGCCGATCCCAAATGCGCCTCCGCTCCCTGAGGTCCCGGTCAACCAGCTCGCACTGGCATGCGTAACAGTATCCAGCGACGTCTCCGGCCAGCGCACTGTCGCGGATGAAGGGAGCCCAATTCTCGAGCACGTAGGGCTCGGCGACAGTGTCGAGCGCCAGGACGTCCGCAAGGGTCCTCCGAAGCGCTTTCTGAAACTGACGGGTCGTGATTTTCACGGGAAGCACCGAAAGCCCGTGGTCGAAGAGTTTGAAACTGAACGGGACGGTGTCTTTCAAGGCTGAAAGGGCTTGGCGGAGAAGACCCTCGACGTGGTATTTGTGCGCCATGCGAATGATCGCCGAAATCTGGTGCACTGACATGGGTGGGTCTCCATTTCTTCAGTAGAGACTTATGATAACGTGCGATGCATAAGTGTGGAACGAGTCGCTCAAGAGTGAAAATTGCACATACGATGCGCCAGAAGTGGGCAGCAACGCTCGGAGAACGTGAACGAGATCTTGCGGCGAGTCTGTGAGGCGGATCATGTTGGAATCTTGTTATTATGTAAGCGAGCTTGTTTCGTGCTCGCGGTCTTGTTCTGGTTATTCAGCCCTAGAGTCTTGTTACCTGCATGTATTTAGATACACCTGCGGCGCGATGTCCCTTACGCGTTTGCCATTAGCGTTCAAACGCGACCCCGTTCTTCCCTCCGTTCGCTCTCCTCCTGCGCGCCCCGTTTCCTCCCACAGAACACCGAACAGTCTTAGTATCGTTCCCCCGCACTTGGAGTAGATGACACGAACAGGTCATCGAAGACTGTGGACTGCAAGGCGAGAAGACCGCGGTAGAACGAACAATGCGTCACCGCGAGGGCAACGGCGGCAGTGAGTGCCGATAATGTGACGCGTGACTGATAGATGACGTAACAATGCTATCACGTTTCTGGTCACAGACCGCCCCGAGGTTGCTTCCGCCCTTCAGCCTCAGTCACTTCGAATGCAGCCCGACATGGTATCGAAGATGTAAAGGAAAGCACAGCGTGTCATATTATAACTTTAAAACCGACTGAAGAAATCAGGACACAGGTGTCAGTCCTCCAGAGTCCAATTTATTACAGCTCCGAAGACTTCCGAAGGTGGCGTCCAGATAACTTCAGCAGACTGCCGTTTCCGTGTTCTCTGCTGTTACCTCCCTCAGAACTTACCTCGTATTTTCGAGCCAGACAAGGCCAAGAAAACGCGCACGGGTATTCGAGGACGAGAGACCAGTGACCGCCATTTCACTCGTCAAACTCACACGGGACAAGGAGTTTTGGTTAGACAACGGGAACATCGTTCTCATCGCCGGCTATATTGGCTTCCACATATACCGCGGCCTCTTTGCTGCACAATATACTGTCTTCGAGGACATGTTCAGCTCGTCTAGCTCGGCAGCAGATGAATACTACGAGGATTGCCCAGTCGTCCGACTCGCCAGAGGACCTCAGGCATTTGCTCCGGGTGCTCGTTCCTCGCTTGCACAGGATGTATGAACGCTTGCATTCACATAAATCATAGCTCTAACCGCCTCCTGGCAGGTTCTACCGTAACACCGAGCAACAGCCGCTCACGTTCGACGAAATCTCGGCCGTCATCCGGCTTTCGCACAAATACCACGTCGCGGACGCGCAACGGCAAGCCCTGTCTGCCCTCAAACTATTCTTCAGCGACGGCTTTGACGACCTTCAGACCTTGGAGGAAGATTGTCCTTTTTGATCAAACACTCTGCCGTGATCGCCGCCGTTAACCTAGCCCGCCTAACCGGGACGCCCTCCATCCTCCCCCTCGCGTTCTACAAATGCTGCGAGCTCGGTACTGCCGTCATGGACGGATATCGACGCGCAGACGGCCACATTGAACATCTTGGCCTCAAGGACCACAAGATCTGCCTGACGGGCCGTCTGATGCTTGTCCGCGAGGCTCGTGCGCTCATGTTCCGCACCTTCCAAGAGACCCGGACACCGAGGTGCCTCACCCGCAGGATCTGCAGGTTGGCACTGCACACCATGCTTGTCCGCGCGGCAGTAGAGGAAGCGCCGCTCGAACCTGCCGTGTTCCGCGAGTGGGCACCGTTTATCAACCAGCAGGCTGACCGGCTCGGGCTGTGCAGGCGTTGTCGGAGGATGCTTTCGAGGCGGGAATTGGCTGTGAGGAAGGAGATTTGGGTACGGTTGCCAGAAATATTTGGGCTGTATGTTTCTGGATGGGAAGTGGACGACGGCGAATCGACATCTGGGTCATCTTCCACTTGGTGAGGACACCGCTGCTGCCAAGATTGCGATGTTCGCTCATTCTTGTGCTTGGTCGCACGGCGTTTCTAGATAAGGCAACGGTGTAAAGTCACGCTTGGTGAAGGCTTTGCCGCTAAGCGATTTCTTCCTAGCTGCGGAAAGAGGTGCGTATAATTTACGCCCTGGCAATCCGTCTCCGTTGAAGAACACAGGATGCTCGTCACATCCGAGTCCTTGTACTTATGTGGGACTCGTGCTGAGTTATACAGTGCGATAGAAACGATTTTTGCAAATTACAATTACTTTGTCAGCTGTCTAATATGGGGATAGCAAGACGGGACGCAAGATGCAGTCCGAGTCAACCCCGAGACGTGGATGCCGACGCCGACCGTTCCGTCGAGTAATTCTTCACACGTCGGTGATCAATCTGGCATACAGGAGGGATATATGGAGCAGCTGAACATGAAGCAATCTTCTCCACGTTGATTCTAGATCCTTGTTGTGCTTCCTCATGACCACCACCCAGAGGTCTTACTATGACCGTGTGTGAAGTTCTGGATCGTCGAGTTGTGCTTTGAAAGAAACAGTCCGTATCCCCGATGGGCCTCAACCATTTGGACACATTCCCCTGGCAATCTATCTCCGCATCTGAATTTTGCGGCCGGGAAGGGGTCCTTGTCGTGTATTCCGGGGTCAGCAGCACTGAGTTCACGGGCACGAAATGGCCGTCCCCCTTCCGTCTGCAGTCCCGCTCGTACGGCTGCGCCTCGCTTCGATAGTCTTCCCAGGTTTACGCTGCAGAACTCTCATCCAGCGCCGCTCAGTCGGCTAGCAGTGAGAAGGTGCGATTCGAGAGTGCTGCGGCGTAGCCCCGGGCCATCCGAGCGAAAATGGCCAAATCCGGCTTTCCTGTCAGCACAGCCACCCTCCTGTCTCGCTTTTTCCTCCCACTCGGCACCAGTCGCCGCAGCATCTATAAGTCTCCTGCCTCGAGCTCCTTCTCCGCGACCTCTTCCATCTCGGCCGCAAATATCTCTACTCATCTCTACTCTATCATGGACGCGGGACCGAGCAAAAAGCGTGCGCGAAGCCCCATCGACCAAGAAGATCTCGCTCCTGCGCCAATCACAGGCCTCGACAAAATCAAAGCTGCGACTCGCGACAAAGACTACTGGTTCGAGGACGGCAACTTGATTCTTGTGTCCCAAGGTGCTGCCTTCAGGGTCTACAAGGGTCTACTAGCGGAACACTCCACCGTGTTCCGAAGCATGTTCCACGTCGCCCAAGGGAAGCCGGAGACAGACGACCTGGTCGACGGCTGCCCTGTTGTTACGCTCTACGACTCGCCAGACTATTTGCGCGAGCTCTTCCAACTCATATACCCGTTAAGCACGAACCTCAAGTGAGTCGCGCGACTTGTTTCTTACGTTCTGGTTCTGACCTTTCATAGGTTCGGGACCGCACAGAACGTGGACATCGCATTCATCTCCGCCATCATCCGCCTCGACCACAAATACGAGCTCAAGGGCATGTACGACCAAGCTGTGAGATACCTCACCACCTACTACACCACCAGCTTCGACGCCTGGATCGACGGCCGGAACGCCGCCCCGTGGCAGCCGGACCCCATCCACGCGATCAGCGCCGTCAACCTCGCCCGCCTCACCAACATCCCCGCCATCCTCCCCCTCGCCTTCTATATCTGCGCGACGCTGGGCCCCGACCTCGCGCGCGGCTTCGTCCGCCCCGATGGCTCCGTCGAGCGGCTCACTCCCGAGGACCTGCGCATCTGCCTCGAGCTAAAGGCGCGGCTCGCCTCCGAGAACGCGCACACCGCGTTCCTTCTCTTCCGGCCCTCCGCGCAGCATTGCTCGAGCGCGTCAGGGCACATGTCCTGCGCGGAGGTCTGGCGCAAGCTCCTCGAGCACGCGGGGATGTCCAAGGCGCCGCACCCCGTCGCGTGCGAGCGCGCGCTCGACTCCTGGCTCGAGAACGCGGACAGCCTGCCCGCGCCGATGCCGCTGGCGCATGGGATGTCGTTCAGCGCGTACATGGCGTCGTACTCGCCGCAGCGGACGCTGTGCAAGGGGTGCAAGGGACACTTGGAGGTGCGCGATCGCGAGCTGCGGCGGCAGGTATGGCGGAGGCTGCCAGAGTTCGTAGGGCTTACGATCGAGAAGTGGGATACATGATATATGACTGTGCGCGCCGTCTGGTCATCGCAGATATTACTGTAAATATCGTGTCATTGAATCTTGTCCACGTCGACCAGGGCATGAAAGTGAGGAGTGGTCGGTTCCCCAACGAGTAGTAGAAGTGCAATGAAACATCATATGGTGTGGCGATTTTAGTCTTCAAAATAAGGACAGATACACACATACTGTGCCGTGATCGCGGGACCCCCGCTCAACTTGGAGCGCGGTATTTCCCACCCTTATGCGATAAGTTCAACCCATTGTGGGACGGCCCAAGCCCGTCGATGACTCTCAGCTGGTCTGAGACAGACTCTGTCGGGGTATGCACATCGAATTGGACTCCGGTCCCCTTCATCGCGGCTCGGAATCCTTTCAGCGCGTCTGCTATTCCGCATCCAGTCAGCATCATGTGGACACTGTATTGGGGGCGCCATTGCCTTGAACGCACCGGTGGGTGCCGTGGCAGACACGTCCACGAAGCCCTCATCCTTGAGCGGGAGGGCAAACTTCGTGGCGGCGATGTGGGCTGCAGCCTTGGACATGGCGTATGCGCGGGTGTTGACTATACCGAGGGCCAGGATGGTCGGGGCGTAGCCTCCGCCCGAGCCGATGACGACGATCCTCCTGGTGCTCGACGCGCGGAGCAGGGGGAGGAAAGCTGTGATGCTATGGACCAGGCCGAGACTGTTTACTTTGTACTGTAGTGTGTGCCACCAAGGGGCGAGGTGAGCTTACACCAATGGCAAGAGGTTGAAGCACATGCCGCAGAAATAAAATCGTTGTCAAGGTCCTCCATGTTCGGGCTAAGAGGGTGTTTTAAGTGAGGGAATGGTCCGGATGGACGAGTCACGATACGCACTAGTCACAGAACCCTTTGAAGACGGTGTTGGGGTCCAGGTTCGCAGCGTTGTGAATCAAGTAGTCTAGCTTCCCGCTCGCGATCTCAGAGACTTGCTTTGCTGCGCGCTGTTGCACCACTTTGTCAGTGGATGAAGGAGCTGACACCCACGGAGACGCAGGCTTGCCTCGAGCATGCTGTAGTCGACTACGTCTCCCGGAACTATGTGGACATTCTTGAGATTAGCAGTGGCTGCCTGCACCGACGATGGCGTAGGAGGGCATACTAGTAGCGAGGTGAAGGTGAAGCCACAGTGTGGTAAGCAGGCGGCTCGGAGCCAAGCTACAGTAGCTCTAAGGTTTGAAGGTCGAAGCGTCCCATGCCCCGAATGGGTGTCTAAGTTCACGATGCTCCTTGACTTTCTATTCAATACTCCCCAACATTTGAATCCATGGAATCGGAAAAACTCGCAATGATCTCAATGAGACGATAGAAGCCATCTCCTGCCATATCTACATAGAAATACATTCACAACACTGTGATTCCGAATCCACACTTGGTTCACTCATTTAGCCGAACCATACTCCCCGCCTGTGTGCGACAAGAACAGCCCATTCTGCGACGCATCGAGTCCGTCAATCAGCTTCAACTGCGCTGCAATCGACGCCTCTGGGGTCTGCGGCGTGAGCTGAACTCCAGATGCATTCTTCACCGAGGCGGTGAACGCCGCATAGCCCTCAGTCACCACGTCGCCTAACAGTCCACGAGTCAGTACATAGCACTCGCCGTAGACGTATAACGAACTCACGGTCAGCACCAGCGGTGTCAGACGTGTCTACCATCCCCGGGGACAGCGTAACGACGACGAACCCCTCATCCTTGAGCTTGAGAGCGAATTTCGTGGTCGCGATCGTGGCGGCGGCCTTCGTCATACCGTACGCGGCCAGATTCACCATGTTGAACTTTTGGACGGCTTTGAGGTCACCGGCACCTGAGCCGATCACGACGATCTTCTTCGTGTCGGATGCGCGAAGGAGAGGGAGGAAGGCGGTGATGCTGTGGATCGGGCCAAGGCTGTTGACCTTGAACTGTGGGATGAACGACGACATAAGCTACGTACGGCGATGAAGAACTGGACGACATACCGCGGTAATGAATTCGTCATCGAGCTCCTCCATGTTCGTACTGAAGACGGCGTCAGTCGATTTACAGCACGGGACGCAAGTTGGCGTACTAGTCTTCGAAACCCTTGTGGACGGTCTTGGCATCCATGTGGGCTGCATTATGGATCAGGCAGTCCAGCTTTCCGTTGGTGATCTTCGAAGCTTGCTTCGCGGCTCTCTGTGGAGCTCTTTCTGTGAGCCAGTGATCGAAGCCAAACCGCGCGATAGCGAACTGACCTCGAGGGTGCTATAATCGACGACATCGCCTGCGAGTATGTGGACATTCTGAAGGCTCGCAGCGACAGCTTTCAGGTGAGTCGATCTTTCAGGGTTCCGGACGATGGCGAAGACCACTGCATTGGATCGGCTGGCCTAGGCACACGAGGCATGATCAGTCGTGGATCGGCTGTGCCACGAGATCGGTGTATACCAGCTGGCGAACGTACTCCAGACCAATGCCACGAGACGCACCGATTACTGCGTACGAGGGCATGTCGAGAATAGCGGAGTTCGAGAAAAGAGTACGAGTAGGGAGCGAGGGAGACTCACGACGGTGGGCAAGCCTCTCGCAATGCCAGCCGCCTCCTTATATATGGGCTGCTGAACCAGATTCACAGCATATCCGTGACATCGGCACTCCCTGGGAACCAAAACGAACTACGGTGGAGCGTGAGTCAGCCTTCATTACCTGCCCGCCGGTGAATCAGGGTTCTGGAAGGAGCGCTATAGTGCGATCGGAAATTGCACTTGCCGCCAAATAATGCGCCTTTCTCCGCTGACGGCCCGTAGCTCCAATCGCCGAAAGAAACCGTCGAACGGACGTAGAGAGGTTGCTCGAGTGGAAATAGCAGAAAGCGAAATGGATGGGTTGGAAGAGGCGTTGGGACTTGGAGTTCGAGGAACCTCGGCACGGCGAAGCCAGATGAGGTGGCCAAATATTTGTGCGCTTGCCATTTTTGTCATCTCCTACTGAACGCCCAATAAGTTCATGGGCGTTAATTCAGCGAAACTTGTCAGGACTCCAGAAAAGGAGGCAGACATGCAGGATAATAATAAAGTCATCCAAAAACTGTGAAGAATAAAGCTCACAGCGTACAGATTCCTCCGCATAGGCTTGCCAAAGCGGACAGCAAACAGGTCTTCCTTGAAACTATGTTATCAGCACGCTGCCACGATATGACAGATGTGGAATTACTAGCTTGCGAGTCCGCCGATAGACTATCGAGTGGGGTCATCCAGCAATTACCCACGTTCCATGAGAAAGATACGCAGTTGATGCATAATGAGTTAGGTGAAATCTGATATACGAGCATGTTTTGGAAGATGCACTGTGTACTATAAGGCGAGCTGAGTACGAATTGGCCAGGCAATGATCTATACGTGCATTTCACCTCCCGGATATAATCGTGAAGTTTATTATACTATGTAGTAGATAACATGCCACCTTATCCACCATACAACGACTAAACACCTAAAAACCTGGAGCCTGGTATTCACCACCCATGTGAGATAAGTACAACCCGTTGTGGGCCGGTTCAAGCCGGTCGATGACACCCAGCTGCGCCACAACCGAAACCTCTGGTGTTTGAATCTTGCTCTCAATATTAGTCTCCTTCTTCAAAGTCATGAGGAACATTGTCTTCAGCATTTCAACTGTACACATAATGCCAGTCAGCACTCCAGATCTCACGAACACACACCAAGACCATGCACGTGGCGTTGTGGCGCCTGTGTTCACCAACCCTGGATCCAGTGTAATGACGACGAAGCCCTCGTCTTTGAGCTGCATGGCGAACTTCGTAGTCGCGATGTGGGCGGCGGCCTTTGTCATCCCGTATGCGCACAAGTTGGCCACGCCAAGGGCTGTCATGCTCTTCAGGTCGCCTGCGCCAGATCCAAGAACGATAATCTTCTTCGTGGGCGCTACACGTAGGAGGGGGAGAAACGCGATGATGCTGTGGACCGGCCCGAGGCTATTGACCTTGAACTGTAGGGCGAACCATGAGATGAGCCTTGAATAAGGATGGAGCGCAGGACGACGTACTGCAGGGATAAAATCGTTGTCGAGGTCCTCCATGTTCGAGCTAACGGAATGGCATAAGTTGAGACACAGCCGGGCCAAGCGATTGCATACTAGTCTCCGTAGCCTCTGAATATAGTACCGGCGTCCATCTTGGCAGCGAGGTGTATCAGGTAGTCCGGCTTCCCCTCAGTAATCTCAGATACTTGCTTCGCTGCGCGCTGCAGAAGCCCACTTTGTCAGCCAAGGGTGGACCACACACACGTCGGTGATGCGGACTGACCTCAACTGTGCTGTACTCGGCGATATCCCCTGGAATTATGTGCACGTTCTTGAGGCCCGCGACAGCAGCGTGCAAATGCGACGATCCTGCTGGATCCCGGACGATCGCGAAAACAACCGCTCCCGGTCGGCGGGTCTGCGAATCCAACGAAACATCAGTATCGGCTAATGGGAGATGTAGTCGGGTCGCGACTTACCTCTAGTGTACTGTAGTCTACCACGTCTCCTGCGAGTATATGGACGTTTTTGAGGCTTGCGGCGACAGCCTGCAAGTGCGCCGCTCCTGCTGGATTCCTAACGATAGTGAACACAGAGGTGTCCGGGGGATTGGCCTGGGAACGAAGAGATCGAGATCATGAGCCATGAACCGATAGCCGCGATGTGGTGGGGACGTACCAGCTGACGAACGTATTCTAGTCCGATACCACGGGAAGCACCGACGACGGCATATGAGGGCATACTAATGCGGAAAGCCGGGTTAGATGACGAGATGAGCGAAGGGAAGGGACTTTGAGTTGGGGGCAGAAAAGGGCGACTTGCGATCTCGTCGAGACTGAGCAATGGAGGGGGACGAGGAACAACAGCGAAGTTGGAAAGGTGGTGTCATGGCCTGCTTAAATATCTACCAATTCCCGAGATGTTGGGACCAACAGATTGCCGATCCGGACTGCAGATCGAAACTTTGACAGACGTTCGAAATCGAGAGAAGCTCGGCTTGTGATCGAGTCGTCGTTTTTGTACCCTCCGAACCTCCTCGGTGCAATGGAACGGGAGGAGGTGGCACACATGCCTTGTCGGCAGGTAGACGTGGCATATCCGTCCCACAGAATCACGTGCACCACTGGGGTGGGCAAAGCAAGCATGAAAGACGCATGGAATGCAGGAATAGGAAGTCACTGAGCTGAGAAGCGGCGCACGACACCGATGCCTGGCCGATGCCAACTCTTCTCGTCTCTTCACCAGATGTATATGATCGTCGGCATGCGAAGCCGACTGCCTAAGACCTAGTCATCCGGATTATCGTGTCGAGTAGGTGAAGTAGGTGGAAGATGTCAAAAGCCTGTGGGTGACCGCACTCTCTAGGTAGGACAGCGCACGCGCGATCGATCAATGGTGTGGCTGTGAAGCATAGACAAGTTCCGGTGTTCAGCTGGGGGCAGCCCACTCCGCGCCGTCGCGCGCAAGGTGCAAGCCATTGTCCGACGGCTTGAGTCCGTCGATGGCCCTCAGCCGCGCGGGCACAGACGTCTCAGGCGAAGTCAGCGCGAACGCAACGCCAGACTCCACCCCCGCCCGGTTGCCGAAAGCGACAATCACCTCTTTCTCCTTGGCGTTTGCTGGCCCCCCCCGGTACCAGCCAGCACCCGCTTTCGTGTAGGTATGCGCCCCAATCGACTCACCAGATGCGCTGCGGGTCCCCGAGACATCGATAAGGCCCGTGTTGAGACGACGACGAAGCCCTCTTCCTTGAGCTTGACGGCGAACTTCGTCGTCGCGATGAGCGCGGCGGCCTTGGACATGCCCAAAGACGAGGTTGAATATTGGAAGGCAAATTGAACATAATTTACTCGATAGTGAATGCAGATCGGAAGTACTTACCTCGAGGGCAGCCGCGTAGTCGATGACATTGGCCTCGACGACGTGTACATTGTGAAGATCTGCGATGGTCGCGTTGACGTGAGTCGATCCAAACAGATTCCGGGCGACCGCAAGCACGGTAGCATTCGGTCTAGCTGCCTGCAACAAACAAAGTTAGTATAGAGCGCCGTGAAGTGGAGAAGGAGCCTACCAGCTGGCCAACGTACTCGAGCCCAATTCCTCGAGAAGCGCTGATGGCAGCGTATGAAAGCATGATGGTAGATGGGAGGAGAGTTGGATTGGGGCTTTCTCAATGCAGTGGTTGACGATTTGGGGTATTTCATGTTGCCTTGGCGCCACCCCAGGTCACCTATGTCGGCGCGGAGGCTGGACCAAACGCAACAGAAGCTTGCGTGCCAACTTTGCTTGACTGAACTCCATCTTGAATAGGATTTCGATTCGGTGGCACAGATTGACATAATGGAGCGAATGGTACGACCTGGATTGATCCTCGCGCGACCTTGTTCGGTGATTCAGTAATTCGAGGGCCGCTATATAATTCTACTAGAATCATAAGCGTAAGTATACACAGAATGCGGTTAAATCGAGGGTTCTTTGTCGCCAATGGCAAGACAAGGCTATGTTATCACAAACCTTGGTCATTCCAAATCAGTGGTCACGCCGTCATTTCTGTGGAGAGGGCGCATGCCTGACTGCAGGATGCCGTACTAACAACGTCTGTCAATAAACCTAGAACCAGTCTACCACTGTTGGTGAGTGTACATGTGGTTGTTGGTCTGAGCAAGGTGTGGAGTTTGTGGCAAATTTGCAGACGTTCGAAAGAGCAGCGCCGCGGTCGGGCCCGGCGGTTGCCGCTCTCGTGAAGCTTGCGTAAGCTGTTATCGTGCACACGTCACTTCTGAATATCGACAGTCACGGCGCATGGCATTGGCGGTCACGGTGCTGCTGGCACTTTGCTGGCTGGTTTGTCATGTCCATGGTTCTTTCGTACAACTCCGCTTCCTCCTCGTCGATCGAAATGAACTTGATATTCATTTTTCCACGATATTTGGACGACTCGCCTCCAGCAGTTCCTTCAACAATTGCGACGCCTCCAATTGCGACGCCTCACTACAAGCTGCGGCAGTTCCAGTTGGCCTCCAATCAGGGCCAATCTGGGTTGGAGCTAGGTACACTCAGCTTCCAGAACAAAGATCGCCAGGGGCCGAGGTGGCCATGAAGTGTATGGTAAGCCCCTCATGTCACCTCCTGCGGTCGAGTCAGTCTAGGTGCCATTCAGCTTCCCCGCTCTCTTCCCCTCCCACGAACTCTTCTTTACCCGTACTTCAGATCATTGCTGCCTTTCACAGGAGTGCGGTTAACATGAGTGAGGAGGCAGTCCGGCATGGAAGCATAGGCAGCAGCAACTCTGGCTGCCTGGATTTGCATCGGCTCCCAAAGCACCCGACGCGCATGAACGGAGGAAGGCCTGAGAACAGAGCACCACGTCTCTCAACGGTTGTCATCAACGATGTTGTCATTCCCCGCGCCAGTGCGTCAACCTCCCTTCCATCGAGCATTTTCCAGTCATGAGAACCCCCTCTACGTTTCCAGATACACCGCAGCCACTTCCACGCGCCGTAACTCGCAAGAGTGGCCCCCTCCCCGAACCTTGCGCACCGCGGCTGCGCTCCTCATCGACGCCCAGGCCTGCTGAGCGCTCCGTGCCTGCGGAAATTGGAAGCTCGGAACCCGAATACGCTCACAGCACGCGAGTCGCCTGATCCTTGGAGAGCGCGCCTCCATTCGTTCTGTCACCGACGGGCGCGGGCAGTGCGGAGAAAAAGCATCGCCGGCGTCTTCCACGCCGCGCATACGCACATGCGCAAGCTACTTATCATGCACGCACGGCGTCCTACCGTCCTCCCCAGGACTCCTCTCCCGCGGCCCTCACTCCTCCATGCTCGTCCGCCCCGGCTCTGATGGTGCTCTATGCTTCGCATGGCTTGGACGCGGCCGCAATCATGAACGCTCGGGATTTGAGCTATAGCGAGGTTGCGTGTGTGGCGGTGCTCACCTGGGACGTGTTCGTCACTTTGACCGATGAGGTGCGCATTGTTGTGGCCTGATTTCACGATTTGCAGGGCTGATGAACGACCTGCAGGTGGAGCTCATATGGAAGTGAGCATTGCGCGAGGGAGGGAGAGGACGCTCTATGTCTGACGATTCCGAGTAGACGTCGGTGGACTGCCGCGAAGTTCATGTACCTGATCTCCCGGTACCTCCCCTGGCTGGTGCAGTTGTACGTGCATACCGTTCTCGCTTTGTATCATGTTTTTCAATGCTCGCTGCAGGGCTCTACTCGCTATCAATGTGAACGGCACGACGGGCCTCACGTTCACCTTCGACCAGTGCGCCGCCTGGCAGATCGTGCAGGGTATCCTGCTGCAAGTCATCGTCACCACCGTGGACGCTATCCTGGTCATACGTGGTGAGTCGCCATACGCTGTACGTTAGCGGCCAGAGGACGCTTACCCACGTACTAATGCCGGCAGTATACGCGCTGTATGACAAAAACCGGTATCTGTTGCTGGGGCTCGGCAGTCTCTTCGTTACGGAGGTCGTAGCACTGTGTTGTCTCCTGGCCAACGTCACTCCGCGGCTCAAGTACAATGACGAGTGCTACGTGACATCCAGCCCTCCGAACTTCCAGTACTACTGGTGCGTCCACTCCGCGCGGTCTATGATCCCGCATCCCTGACGAGCGCCGAGTGCAGGGTGATCTCCCTCGCGTTCGAAACGCTTTTGTTCTTCCTCACGATCGTCAAATTCCTTGATGGGTTCAGGAATGGCTGGGCTCGGGGCGTCTTCGTGCAGCAGTTCATCACGGACGGGACGTGGGCGTATGCGCTTATCTTCCTCACCATGCTCGTCAACATGATGCTCTATAAATATATCCACTCGACGCTCACCGGTATCTGCTATACGTAAGTCGAAGTTCTTCCATACGCTCTAATCCTGTCTAACCCCGATCCCGGCACATAGGTGGCTCCTTGTGGTCTTGTCGTTCGCTGTGCGTGCTTGGTTAGCTGTCCTCGTCTCCGTAATGCAACTAACTGGGGGGCGGGCCTAGGGTTCCCGACTGGTCCTGTTTCCTCGCTCGCGCGCTGCGCCACCCGACGAGGACATGATGAGCGACATCGAGCTCATCCATGTGCCCACGGAGCGCCGCGAATCGGCATATGGAAGGGACCCCGGGCTCAGGATTTCGTTCCCTCCCGCTGAGCCCTCCCCTATCTGTGAGTCTTCCGCGTCTAGCGCTACATCTTCGTGCGACAACGTTGGTTCTGATCGCGTTTTCAGCGCCGGCGTCGGAGAAGGGGAGGTATATACCCTATCTGAGAGAATCGGAGCCGGACTTTGTCGCTGTATGATCTACGCTGACACCGTTATGTGTGCAAATGTACGTTGGTTTTCTCATTCGGGACCTCGGGATCTCGACCGTCATCTTCTCTTCTCGTCCTCCCTCCGGCGGCTGCGTCTCAAAAGGCTCGATCAACTTCGGGCCATGCCAAGGAGCCTCTGAGGTGGACGAAGGCTGACAGGTTGACTGCGTCTATCGCCGGTGGCGCGTGTACGCCGTTGGGATCTGCTTACTCTGATCTTGTCGTTCGACGGTCTTCCGGATGGATTGGGAGCGCCCTTGTACGACAGGACTCGCACACAAGCACGGGGCGCAGCCGCGGTGGCCCGTGTTAGTATCCAAATAGTGTGGTGTCTATTCTGCTGTTCTGGATCATGGCAGTGAGTGCGGTACACCGGGTTGTGGATAGTCCCGGAGACGACATCGTCCTCGAGGAGCAGCTGAGCCAAAAGGTCCGAGGGCCTCTTTGGCGGTCCGAGATTCCGGGCGTGAGAGCGCCTTACATGTCCCGTATGACGCATCCTACGCATCATCAACCTTTTCGTCCGTTGACTGTCTCCTGAGCCTCCAAGCTTGCTACTTGCCCGAGTCTGTCAAGACCAACTCTCGCAGGGGCTCCGCTGCAATGACGCTGCTCGACGTCGAGGATGACACACGTCCCCATATGGCATGCCTTTCTTCCACCTGGACAATGCAGCCGCCTTAACATCCTCGGTAAACTTCCCCCCCATCCCCTCTAGGAACGCACGCACCATCATTCTCACCGTTTCCCCCTTCACAGAAGCCGATAAACGCAACTCTTGAAAATGCCGCCGAAACGCGGCGCCGCGCGAGCCAGACGCGCCTCGAAGTCCGACGAGATGGCGGCCGGGACGAAATTGAAGTCCGAGCGCAAGATCCTCGTCACCGCTGGTGAGGGCCAGACAGGGCGCCTCGTCATCGACCTCCTCGCAACAAACGAGGACTATGTGCACAAGTATGAGGAGCTCACCGCCCTCGTCTTCTCAGAGGCCGCGAAGAGCGTGTTGGAGGAGTACGAGGCCGTCAAGGTCACGGTCTTCGACCCGAGCGATGAGGAGGCGCTCGTGAAGTGCATGGAGGCTGTTGATACGTGCTTGCTGATCCCTCCCGCGCGCAAGGTACGTGGCAGTCTTTCGTTTACGTTACTTTGGCGGCTCGTACAGCTGTATGAGATGAGAATGAGTCCACACCCGCGTTGCGTATGGTTAACCGCCCATCCGTGACCTCCCATCCTCGCTTTCTGCAACCTCAAGACGCGAAGGTACTCACCTGCCCCCGTTACAGGACAAGGCACAAATTACGCGCACGCTCATTGAAGCAGCACGCAAAGCCCACACCATCCAGAACCTCGTCCTCCTCTCCTCCGCGGGCTGCGACTACGCCGAGCGCGACACGCAGCCACGGCTCCGCGAGTTCATCGATCTTGAGACACTCGTCATGCAGCCCAAGGGCGACCTCGACACGAGCGACACCTCGCACAGCATGTGCATCATCCGCGCGGGGTTCTATGCGGAGAACCTGCTGCTGTACTCGAAGCAGGCACAGGGCGAGGGGCGGCTGCCCATCCCCATTGGAGAGCGGCACAAGTTTGCGCCGATCGCACTCGGGGATATCGCGCAGCTCGCGGCATTTGTGGTCACATCCGAGGGGCCGCATGGGCTGGCGGATAATGTTAGGAGTCAGGTGTTGGTCGCGACCGGTGAGTTCGTTTGCTTGTGAGCTCGCGGTCGAGAGACGAGAGATTGAAAACGCACGGACGGCCTTAGGCCCTCAGCTTACGTCGGGGAGCGAGTTAGCACAAGCCGCATCACAGGCTCTCGGGACCAAGATGGAGTTTGAGAGTATCGATAAGTGCGTATACGGACCCTTTGTGCACCTGCGCATGATGATCTAACGGAAGGTGACGTAACAGCGAGACTGCGAAGGAGATACTGAACTCAGACCAGGGCGCAGAGGTCGACGAAGGTACGCAGACGTCCATGTGTATTGGACTAAAAGCAACGTAGAGGCGAATTTGGTTCATAGCGGAGCGCGAGTATTTGCTCGAGTACTATTCCCTTGTTCGCGAGGACAAGACCAACTACACCGCGACCACCGCTATGCTTTCCTATCTCGGCACGCATGGGCAGGAGCCGGCCGAGTTCTTCAAAACGTACTCCGTGCGTCTCCTTTCTCCTTCCCACCACCCACCATGAGTGCAGGCGTGCTGACAGGGAGACGATGTGTGTACGTAGGATGAGTTCAAACCCAAGAAACGCAAGGTCGCGGCAAAGCCGGCCAGCGCGGGCGCATCTGGAAAGAAGGTGCCGTCACGGGGCAAGGCCGCGGCGAAAAGTGCGGGTGGGGAGGAGGAGCCTTCGAGTGCTAGCGCACCGCCTGAGGGGCGGCCAGAGACAGTGCCGAAGGGCCTATGAAGCGTCGTGGTTAGCTGTAGGAGATACTTATGTGCGATAGTTGATCTTGCCGTGGACCACATTTAGCGCAGATATTCCGTATGTGGACAGCCAGCTACAGGGTCGAAGATTGTACCGATTTGCTACGAGCTGGACTTACAGTGACTACCAAGGTGGCGCTATGTCCACTACCTAACAGCCGAGTTTTCAGCGAAGTGTAGGTTAACCAGACCCTTTCCTGCAGCAACTAGCAAGGAACGGTGTCACGATCTCATTTATACAATCAGCATTGGCCACGAACCCTCACATTCATGCTGCGGCAACTTGCAATTGAGCTCAACCCTCTCCAACTAGTCTCCACCAATTGCTCTGGAGCTCATTCTATTCCATCTGCTTGCACAATATCCATGTCTGCAAACACACGATCTCTAAAGCGTCGAACAGATGCGACAGGTGCCCGTGACTCGGAGGCTTTCCAGCCGGCCGGACTCCCATAATGCCTCGGACTGCCAGTGCAACCTCAAACGGAGCGACGAATTCTGGATTCTGGATGGGAACATTATCCTCGTTGCTAGCGAGACGGCTTTTCGCGTATACCGTGGCCTTCTCGCCATGCAGTCCACAGTCTTTTCTGATCTGTTTGCGTCCTCGTCTCCAAGTGCCGAAGAATGCTACGATGACTGTCCCGTGATTCACGTCACGGACTCTCCAGAGGACCTCGCTTACCTTCAAGGTCTGGGATGATGAGGCCCGTGTCGCCCCTCTATTGATCGACAACCGTGACGCAATCACCATCGTCAACATTGCCAGGCTCACCAATATGCCCTCGCTCCTGCCTGAAGCGCTCTACAAATGCTGCAATCGGAGTGGCGCTATCCTCGATGGGCGGGTGCGGGCGGACGGGAGTGTCGAGCACCTCTCGCGGATCTCCCGAGAACCTCAAGCGGTGCATCAACGGATGCGATGCTCTGGCGCGTGAGGCTTTTTTTGCCTATCGCAGGGATCTTCGACCCAACACCGAGCATCGACTGCAATCCGTGCCTATCATGCAAAGACGAGATTCTGAACGTTCTCCCGTGGATCTTGGAGAACGAGCCCATGGCGGCTCCCAACGTGCTGGATACTTGGGCGTACTTCATCCAGGAGTCTGAGTGAGCGTAATCCTCCCAGCACGATGCGACGGAGGCGGTGCACAAGTGCCCTGCCCCTTCTATATCGGGCGGCGGGACCAAAGTCCGCACTATCGCGGCCAGAAGGGCGGGCGGGCGTCGGACAAGGAGACGAGGGACACTCGAGGGACTACTTAGGACCATCATTCCGTGTGTGGATAGGGTGCCAGAAAGGATGGCGAGGAGACTTGCACAGGGTATGAAGGGTGAACTTTTGAACTTCGATGTTCCCCCCTGGTAAAGTATGTTAATACCACAATTAATTATAGTTTGTACTTACTCCGAGTCAAAATCTATGGATGGTACGGTACAGTCTTCACAGGTCCTCATGGGTGCCACTGCTCTTCTTCTTGACAAGGAAGTCCATGACAGGGTGCCTTCGAGCACATCCTGAGCACTTTTGAGTATTGAACAGGATCCAGCTTGGCCTGAAAGCTGCAGCTCAGGCTCGGCTTATAATGGCTCAGGCCCACCAACAACACAGGCAAGGCTCTCATTGATGGCCTGAGCTGAGGCTTGGTGAAGGCTCAGCTCAGGCCCCAGCTCAGTAGCATGGAATGGTGAAAACATGTACTTAGACTACTTGATGGCAGGTACAAATACATTGTTGTCTGAAACAGCACCACACCAGACCAAGACTCCGCACCAGAAGGATCCTCCACGCACTGCAAGGAGCAAGATTCTCCTATGCCAAGAATGTATGGATATGAGCCAAGATCAACCCAGCCATGGCAATGGCCCAGAAACAACACCAGGATGAACCACAATGAACCATCAACAAAATGCTATCTGAACCCTACCAGGACTTCAGAGCAGTATTCGAGAAGAAGGCCACAGAACACTTTTCCCCACCCGCTGACTCCTGCAATGATTAGCAGAACACGACCTTTTCCTCAAGATTGAGAAGTGCCTCTTTGACATAACAGAGGTAGAATTCCTGGGGATGTGTAACAGCCCCGGCCATCACACGAGCCTCATAGCCACTGTCTCCCATGCTCACATGCCTGTCTCTATTTTAGGTCTTGTATTCAACTCCCTCTCTTGACTCCTGCACATGCCACGACTCGATCATGGTTTTTACTTACTTTATATTCCACACGCACTCGTCCTGTAGCCTTGTCGAAGCAACAC
This sequence comes from Ganoderma meredithae, assembly GCA_022814645.1. Taxonomy (NCBI): domain Eukaryota; kingdom Fungi; phylum Basidiomycota; class Agaricomycetes; order Polyporales; family Polyporaceae; genus Ganoderma; species Ganoderma meredithae. Next base: position 420 of record JAKLMY010000325.1, on the reverse strand, counting down.
GGTTCCTACTTGCTTGTCCTCATCTCTCGCCTTCATCTCATCTCTGTCCCTCACCCCTCGCCTTCGCCTCGCCCTTCGAAGCGAGTCGTTACAGTTTGCTTTAACCTGCAACCTCGAATCCTGATCTCATCTTGACTTCGTTCCTCCCCAGCATCTTGATCCCATCTGGCGCCGGTCTCCTCATCTGTCTCATCTCACTCGTCTCTCGTCTTCGACACCATGAACTCTGACCCCAACACCAATCTCATTGACTTTGGCGGTGCTCCGCCTCTCCAAGGCAATGCACCTGCTCTGCCTCCACAGGCACCACCTCAAGCACAATGTCATGAACGCTTCGTCAGGCACTGACTTCAGCGCCTGAGTTCCCTTTCCTGGACAGTTTACTTCTCACGTCGTTTCCCTTGTACTCCGTTGCACGGT